>CM076584.1:1040015766-1040139767 GCA_034641835.2 Pinus albicaulis | reverse complement strand
TTAATATTATCACACCCCATATTTACAAATGGAGAAAAAGGTCTTGATGCTCCTGCATCAGACTCCCCATATAAGAAAATTCATGACCACCTGGTCATAAGTCTGGATATCTCCTCCTGGATCCCAAATTTTATTTTGTAATATTTCCGTGCTTGTTGATTGCTTCACTGCTGTTGTCATCTGCTATTGTCTTCCAGGTTTCCATATTTTTTGTTGTAGTGCTCCACCTGCTCTGCTATTGCAATCTTTCACTGTCATTCTCTTGTTGTCGCTCCTTTTCTTTCTTTCGGCTGTCTTTCTCTGGGATGTCTTTATCATTAACCTCCTTATCAACTCAATTTCTCTGTCCAGTATGTCCTCTGTCTGCTGATTGTTTCCATATCTTGATTGCTGAACTCTCATTCTTGCTTGTTCCTCACTTGTTTTGATTGCTTCCTTTTCACCCTTACTGTTGTTTTGCACCTTTTCTGCTGCTGCTACTATAAATGTCGCCTCATATGTTGCTCTAGCTATCAATATGAATGTTGCGGCCTCCCAATCTTCCTTTCCCTCTGCAACATTCCTTTGCTCGTCACCTGCAGCTTCTTCCTGATTATCATTTATGACAACTGCTTTGTCATCCTTCATCAGCAATCTATCCTGGACATTCATCCTCTGTTCTTCCAATTTCCTCCTTTGAAAGTCTAATTCTCTATATAACTCAATGATTTTACTTGGAGTGGACTTTGGAAACTTTACACGATCTTCCATTTCCTCATTTGTTATTGTCTCATTATCACATGGTCTTTCTTCTGCAAAATCTTCCTTAACATCCTTCAGTAGATGTTCTTCCTCTTCTTCCAAACCTGCAATCATACACAAATCATTAGTTTTAAAGTCACAAGACCTTACGGTCTTATTTGATGCTTCAGTCATCAAATCTTCCGGCTGCTTCGAATCATTCATATGATTCAACTCCTCTAGCTCTTCATCACTTTCAAAAAGTAATGGTCCACTCTCTGGGTGACATATCGAAACTTCAACATCTTTTTCAGCATCTTCATTTTGCTGTAGCTCAACTCTTTCGAGCTTCTCTATCCTCTGTCTGGCATCTATAACCTGTTCAAGTTCCCTTAGTTCCTTTATCAACTGCAAATTCACCTGATGATTCCACTTCTCTTGTAGCCTCTGCCAATTCAACTTCTTTCTCATGACATAACCATGCTTCTGGTCTACCTCATTTCTTTGCAACATCTCCATCAACACCTCAAGCTGAACTGCTATCTCAGCCTTCTCCCTCTCATATTCCTCTTTGCTTAACTGTCTCTGTATGCCAACTGCCTTGGCATCCTTTCCCTTTTGTCTTCTGCTGTGGTTTATTTCAGAACCTCTGTAACGACTGTCACTAGTCATCATCCTTTCCATCTCTATGAGTCCCTCACTCACTTTTCTATGAGTTGCACTAAAGCATCTTCAGCAGCAAGTCCTGTCCTGCCGCCACTTACCTCACTAAGCTCTCCTCACTCAGTCTTTTGGCAAGCAATTGGTTCTCTCTCTGGAACCTCCTTTGAGCACTTCTCTTTGCTCTTCCTGGCTTCAACTCATCTGTCTGTTCACAACTGTCTTCCTTATCCAATCTCTATTGGATTTCCTCAAGGTTCTGCCACCTCTATGCTTTCACCTAGAAAATTTCACCAGCTTCCTTTATCTGTTAGCAATTGCCTTTTGGATATCTCAATGCAAAGACTACAATATTCTATTCTTCAAAAACATATCATCTTACCTCCAAGATCTCGTCTGATCTTGTCCTTCCATTCACCTGTACTTCAATTACCTTCAGAATCTCACCACTCCTGCAAATATTTATGCTTCCTCTGCAAAATTTCACTGTCAATCAGATTTTAAAATATGATCCTCTCTTCCAATCTTTTAGCTGTCAGCAACAATTCCTTTCTCGCTGAGTTTCTTCATTGCTGCAATCATCAATCCTCATTCCATTTCTTTGTCAGTAAAATTCAAATCAAAATTAACCACACCCAATACCTGCTCAATTCTTCAGCTGTACTCTGGTTTTCTTTGACTGTCAGATTAGAATCTGACCTCCTTTGCCTTCATGCACATCTGCTACTTCATCATTCATCACACATTCAGAAATACATTCTAGTTCAACAAACCTTCTGTCTTCATTCAGAAAAAACAAACATTCTTTTTAACAGAGCCAAGCTCTGATACCAAAATTGACGCAAGCCTAGAGCCTGCAATACCCAGGAACTTTTAATCTCTGCTTACTCTTCAAATAACCATGCATAAAAATGCATACTCAGCATTTACCCAAATCAAAAACATCAATCACTGGCAAATTCATCATTTTCCCATTTCAACGTGCGGAAGTTTTCCATTATATGGCTTTATGACCATGAAACCATCTTCTCAAAAAAACAAAAACCCATTGATTAAATCCCAACCACAGCTTGGAATCAAACTCAATTCATAACTCAAATACTTTCCATCTAAAACAATTCCAAGACAACAAAGTTTTTCAATTCTCTATACAAATGCATCATACTTTCATTTTTATAATGCCAGAGTTTAAAATCAAAACTCAAAGAAAAATGCGCCCTGCTACCATTTCAATCTCCATATTAAATCTCTTCTCATCAATTCCATTTAACACCAATGTTCCAATATGGCTTATAACTGAGTTCAATCAAAACCTTGAACCTATGCTTTTCAACCTCAAACAACACTAATATCATTTGCATGCACAAAATTACCTGTTTCAACCAGCCAAAGCACCAAATATATGTGCGCCTCTTCCATTTCAGTGTACTAGCGGTCTCACTTCAATTTTTAATACAAAACTCTGTTTACCTGCGTTAATTTGTCTACAATGGTTACCAATTGCCGTGCCAACGTTCTGCCTTTACTTTCATTTGCTGTACTACGCTTTGACATACTGTTATCAAATCCTCAGCACTTTCACACAAAGTCAATGTCAAACGTTTAACACACATCTAAATAGATCTAGAATTTAGAAATTTCTGGTAATTACAATTGATCACCACAGCAACACTCAAGATTTGTATCAAAAATTTATGCAAAACAATCGATATTCAAATCGACTGACCCAGCAATAAGACCCAACTCCACTTGATCACTTCCAGCACTATCCAAAACGCAGTCCTGGCTACGTAATCCCTGCAATTCATTCACACATTAATACTTACTTTGCAGACAAAATACCATGAGAATAGTGCTCCGTCATTTCATAACAGAAATGAGAATCGATCCGGCAATCTCATTCAACATTAACACATTCCTGGATAGAACAACGAATCTCCAGTGCTTAACGCCTTCAACGCTGTCCATATACCAAATCAGTGTTTAACGCTTCCTGCACTGCATTATTAGCTCAGCGCTGTCCATTATTAACTCAACGCTTTCTGCATTACATTATCAACATTCCGTTCCAATTCACCAATCGATTTCAACATAAAAACTTCTGGATGTAACCTCAAGCTCAAACACTGCAAAGTAGACTGAATTTCATTGGAGTCTCTGTTCCACTCATTGAATCAAACCTGCGCCTAACACATTGCAGATTAAACACTTAATCGATTTACCAGTTAACAATTATACTATAGCGCCTCCAAACTCTGATAATATCGATCTTCCTACAGATTGAATTCAGTTTTTACATAAGACTATTCCGGCAATCAGTTCATAGCATCAACGCATTCACACACAGTTCTTTAAATCGAACTCCCTTTGATGGCTTATAAGCTTATGATTTTATATTTACTGGGCACTCTCAACGCACTAACGAATATCAATTCTGCTATCGACCCCTCAGGATTTCAGAAGCTTGACACTGCAGACTTAAAATGTATTAAAGTGCTGGTGCTCTCCTCTTTTCATTTGCAATTAATCGAATTCAGATCGATATAACAAAATCATTCATGCACAGATAAAAAATGTTATATTAATCCCTTTTAGCTTGGACATATCACAATTTCTTTCATTACAGGTTTCCTTTGGTCGATTTTCCAACAATCATTTCCTCATATATAAACATTTAACCAGAAATAATTATAACTTTCACAACCAATCACCAAATGTATATATATAATCTGAAATCAAAACAAGATTACTTACACACTTTGTTTGGCCTGATATTCCAGATTGATGGCCCTTACAATTTACCAAAGGCTCACAGCCTTGGTTGTTCCCAACCAGCTCTCTACTCCTCTCACTATTCTCAATGTCCTTTTCTCTCAAAACCCCTTCCTACTTATACAATTTTAAAAATCATTTAATTAAATGCTCAATCCCTTAAAATCCTCAACAAACCCCTAAATTTCTCAACATCCCTAAAGGATAGGTTTTTATCCCTAAAATCCTTCAATTTATTAAATTTCCTCATATCCTTTTATTAATAAAAAGATATTTACATAAATCCTCACCTTCTCCTATTTAATTCAAATTAATTAATAAAATATTAAAAATCATCACACCCCATATTTACAAATGGAGAAAAAGGTCTTGATGCTCCTGCATCACTTACCCTTCCCCTTCTTTGCTTTGGCCACCAAAGCGCAGTTTTCTTCATCAGCTCCCTTTGATGAAGATCCATCTCGAGTAGTCCTCCTTATCTCCTCCTGCATGAGATCCGCCCAAAGGCGCTCCCATCCTGGCAGCTTCTCCCAACCATTGACACTATCTTGATATGAGTGCCAAGCCTTCGGAAGACCAAGGAGAGCCAGGTCGACCATGTCCTCGACTTCGACAGTCACCCCCACACTTCCCAGCTCATCTCTGCATTGAGTGAACTTCGTGAGGTATTTGGCGATACTGTCGCCTTTCTCCATCTTGATGTTCCTGAGCTTATCTTTGAGCGCCAGCTTCTTTTGGTCGCTCTTACTCTGGAATAGATCCGTCAAAGCTTTCCACATTAAATATGGAGTAGCCTTTCCATGCAGGCTGGATACAATATGATCCTTGACGCCCTCCAACAGGATCCTTCGACACTTCGCCATCTTCTTTTGTCATGCATCGACTTCAGCAGGATCAGTGGGCTTTTGGACATCCGTATCTACGAACTCCTTGAGACCATTATCTTCTAATACTGCTTCCATGTGATCCTTCCATGCAACATAATTAGAACTACCTTCAAGAGCATATTCGAGTCGCAAGCCGTTGAAAGACATTTTCAACACCGGCACCAAGAAAACAAAACTGCTGCAAAATTTCGAATTCCACCTCAAAGCTCAACCGCTCTAGATCTGTGAGAACAAATTATTTCTAGCACAGAGATTGACTACAAGGGGAATTTACCAGACCTTTCACTTTCCGAAGAAAGATGAATCGGGAGGCTACCTGGCCCGCATGCAGACTCTGTCTACCGAAATAAGTTTGTAATCACTGTGATGATCAATCTGAACTTCAATAGCTCTGATACCATGTAGAAATTTGCTGAATAATGATTAATTATCCACCGAGACTATCCTGATCACATACAATTCGAATTTATATGCAACACATAATCTCTTCCACTCAGATCAACTCAGATCATCAAACATGCGGAAATAAAATCAAGCGATAACACATCAAATCATCATACACATTAACACAGTATGTATGGGGAAAGCTTATAGCTGAAAACCCCGCAGCTATTGTGTATATTATAATGGAGAAATCAAGTAACAAACTCAGTACAATACTCCTCACAAGTACTCGGTACTTTCTCATACAGTTACCCACAATCTAGCTCAGTTTTGAACAGGTTACTGGTTCAAAACTCACCGCCAATTGCCTTGCCTCTATTGCGCAATCCAGGCCTGTCTATATAGAGATCCAAGGTTTGAATATCCTTGGCTTGACAGCGCAATCATCATGGGAAATTCCTCCAAGTGTGGTGCAAATCTCATGCACAACTGATGTCGCCACTGATAGCTAACTCCACCCTTTCATCTACCTCTTTCACTGGTCTCCACTGAACTGATCATGCACTGTAGTGAACTGATGTGTTCTTGGGTTGAATAATGAGTTACTAATTAATGAATTAAATAATATTTAATTCACTCCACTCATAACTAATTGATTAGCTAGTTAAACTAATCTCAACTAGTTCAACTAAAATAAACAGAACACAACTCCACTAGCTGTCTCATTAACTCCACCAAACTTCTGCCACTGAAGTCCTAACTGAAGCCAACCATGCATGATGCCATCAAACCCTTGGGAATAGTGTAATTCCTCTGTCAAATGCATGAGCCACTTCCAAGGCTCGAACTGAAGTGCTCCAAGAGAGTAAACTGAAGTTTATAGTCTAAATATTATTAAGGGTAAATAACATTTGACTTCCCTATTTTTAGGAGAGGCAGTCTAAAAATAGACTTCGAACTCTTCGACCTATAGGTCACAAAAATAGAGTCCCATATATTTTTACCAACATGACCAATGCTCCAAGAATCTCATACTGGAATCCCCGGACCATGCTCCATATGTCTAAAAATAGACATAGTCTAAAAATAGACTTTGCGCCAGAATTTGCCTGTGGGCCCACTTAGTGAAGGCGACTTCATTTCACTAAGCTCCATCATCTTGCTGCATTTTCAACAAACTACATTGACAATGTGTTGGTGAGTAGTAACCTATGATTTTCCATCAAACAGAGGCAATATATGACCATAATTCTAATGTAGTTCAGTGATTTGTGGCCGTAGTATCAACAAAGAAAATCTGGCCATGACGAATGGAGGAGTTTGTGAAGGTTTTGATGCAGTTTACAACTACAGAGGAAGTGATGGAGTAAAAATGAGGGATGATGATGTAGTTGTGTGGGAAGGTGTTATAATATATGGCAAAGAAAAAGCTTGATGTTGGTATTGGAAATAAGTGTTTTCAGAAGTTACTTGGAACTTATCAACCAAGCCCCTAATTTTATGAAAGTCAGACCAAACCTTACTATCAACCTTGAAAAAATAAGACTCAGAAAATGGCAAGTAGGTCTCAAAATCAATGGGGTCAAAGAATGTTTCTTAAATGAAGGATTCAAACTTAGACAAAGATGTCTCAAATTTGAAATTGAAGGACAAACCTTTTGGAGCAATTAACCTCATAGGCAAGGAGTTTTATTTCACAAATGGAGGTAAACCCTTTCTAAATTTTTTAGACTTTGTTTTTTGTTTTCGTAAAATACTCTCAGGGTCATTAACAATTGGTGAGGGATTTGGATCTGGATTTGACCTGGTGTTTCTTTTGGGAGCCAGTTTTCTTGAGAATCTGCACATTAGCTCAAATTTACTAACTCAGCCTTCTTTGAACGTCAGAATTTGTCACCCACAAGTCTAACATTCAGTGAACTAAAAGAAGTATCCCTAGGGAAAATTTTACAATTGCTCCCCAGCAACGATGCCAAAAATGTTATCACTCCCTCTGTTGATGAAGGCCGAGAAAGGAGACTGAATGAGGGAAACTCAAACCAATCTTTAGATTTGGTAGCTAGCCCTACCATACTAGAGAGGGCTCTCTTGATGTAAATTTCACAGTCAATGGGGTGACTAGAAAGGAAAAGATCTTAGGCTAGATATAAGCTCAATGATTTTGACTAGGGTTTTGTTTTGAATTTTGTTGGATAGGAAGTGTCAGTCTAGGAACTAGGTCTAGGTTTCAAGGTCGTATTTCAAATGAGCAGCTGCAGAGATGAAAATGAGGCCAGGTAGGTATACTTGAAACATACTTAGATTGTCATTGTGGTATAGGGTTTGAAAAGATTGAGTCAGAATGAGCATATTACATGAGTTCATTCATCAAAGGAAGTAGAACACATTCATGAAAATCTTATAAAATAGAGCACAAAAAGAAAAAATTATGTTTATAGACTTATAATATTTATCATATAAAATCATTAATTTGATAGCAAGAAATCATAAAAATTCAATTTTATGGTGTTAATGAGAAAAAAAAAATGCTAATAAGCATACCACCGGAGTCCCAAAATTACATCTGCAACATGCCTTTGATTTCATTGTAAAATATGGTACATAAGCTCCACATTGCAATATCAATTATCCAACCTATAAAATGAATTGAGTTGGACTACATATAGAAAATAGAAAGGATGCCACCTCATTGGGTCGAAACCTAATCCAAAATACATCATAAATTCACCCTATGAGTCATTACCTAGAATTTAGGGAAGTTAGAAACAATCCACCCAATTTTAGCTAATAACTAGGAGTCTTTGTCTCCTTGAGTAATTACATGATTCCTCAACAAAGAGGAGAAAAATCAGACTTCCTTATCCACAAAATAACTCATGGGATAGTTGTAACCTCGATATTTTGACCATTTTTCATTAACACCTATCCATAAAGCATCCAAGACAGAAGCGTCACGTGGCAAACATAAGTGTCATGTTTTTTAGTAGAAGTTTCACATGAATTGGAGGGTGTTTTTAGGTTGCTTAAGGAATATTCCTTCTGATCTAAATATTGGGCAAGGTAGCGCTATATGTCCTCTATCCAACCCATGAAACTGAAAAAATACCTCCTACAAGGGTGAAATTTCCATAATTTGCCAAAAATCACAAAAAAAATAAAAAATGCTCAAAAATTGTTGAATTTTGGTCCATGGAATCCCTGAATGATGATCTAGACATCTAGGGATGCCTTAGCTAGAAAATCCAATTTTTATTTCTCCTTTAGCTTAATTAGGGTTTCTTTAAGCTTTTTCTTCAAATTCTTAACCCCGACTTTGGCGATTTGGGTCCTGGTGAAATAGTGTCTCGCCATGTGCCTTTGGAGGTTATTGTTCCTTTCAACCTTCTTCAAGAGCTTCTCTAGATTCTCATTCACCCTGAAAATCTAGAACTCTTTGTCTTTCTCAATATCAACAACAATCAAATCAACAAATATTTGCTGACCTAATGGAGGAGATGATTTTGTTTCTTGCTCTTTTTGCCTAGTTAATCCTCTTGTTCTTGGCCTCCTTGGCTTTATTTCAGCCTCCTTGTCTTCCAACTAATCAACATATACCCCTGGTTTTCCCTTACCTTTTTCTACCTCGAGATCTTCCTTTGCTTTTCTTTGGAGCAATTGTTTCACCTTCAATTGCATGTTTTCTTGTTGTAAGAATTTTATCATGAAATTTTCCTTTGAGAGGTTTTCCTTGAGATTTGCTATCTCTACATCATTTTCTCTAAGTATCTCCTCAGCGAATTTGTCTTCCACCTACTCTGCCATGCAACCTCAATAAGAACTTGCTACTCATGTTGCTGCAATGGTGACTCACTCTAATGCATAGGTGGTTTCTCCATGGTTTCTCTTTTCTCATCTGTAGGTTCAGGTAGCACACCTTTGGTAATCATAGGAGCAAAAACCATTATTTTTCCCTTCTCATAAGTTTGAGTGACCTTTTACCTTGTCGTTTTTGGAACATCTGCTTGTTTTCTTTAAGAGCCAACCTCATTTGGCTTTGTTGATGCTTGTGGTATGCTATGAATGATAGGTGGACTAGTAGTAGGCATATAAGTAAGTGATTTCATGAAATATTCCCAAGACATATTGATTTCTGAGAGCTTATGCAAAACTATGAACTTGAAAAAACCATGGTGGAACAAATTAGTATGGTGATCCTTGCCTTTACTTTATACTTTTTCAGTCATTTTGATCAGACTACTAAATAGATAATGTGGAAAATTAAGTGGCTTGGAGGTAGTGAAATGCATCAATAGCCTTATGTGGTACTGGTACAATATTGAGAATATCCCTTCACATGTAAACTACTTCATGATTAGCTTCATAAAAGGGGCATAATTTCAAGTAAATGACTGAAAGGAAAGATGTGTTCATAGCCATCTTTGAAATGTGGTTATAAGAACATTTTATAGTTCTCAATGTCCAAGTCCATCCCTTTGAACTAGATTTCTCCATGGCTTGGGATACTTGTTGCTAAAGTGATAACATCTTCTGATATAGTGAATTCAATGCATGCTATATTAGCATTATATCTCCTAAATATGATGGCAAAATGGCTTTTCAATTGAGCATGACAATCTACCTCTTGAACTCTTTCACAAAACCTTAACCAACCGCTCTCTTCAAAGGAATTTTTGACATAGGGAGAAGCATTGATCTCCTGCAAATTGGGTGGCTCAAACTTGGAATGATGACCTCCCTTATTTGGATTTCTCTTCTCACCTTCCATGATGTTTTTTCAGAAAAATAAAACCCTAGCTTGTTGTGAAGGAAAGGGAAAGTGAAAAATTAGGAAAATATGGGATGATGGTACAATGGGTTTAGGGACATAAATGTGATGGAATGGAGTTAGGGAAAAATCCCTAAAAATGTGGGGAGGTAGGATGGTGAGTTGGAAACACATTTCATGTGAAATGTTTGGAAATGGGTATGGGAAAGGTGTTAAAAGGGTTAAAGCACATATTTTACCTAGTTTCTCTGCAAAAACGTAGTGAAAACTAGGGTTTGAGTGAAAATGTTAGCAATGAGGGATATGAATGATATATAGTGATTTGATAAGGCATATAAGTGATGTGTGAAGGTTTGTATGTGATGAAACAAGGGGTTTTCCAACTGAAGCAAGCTAAACAACACAACAATCTAAAAACGTAGTTGAAAGCCCTACAAGAGGGAATCCACACTTTGCTGAAGAAATTGACTTGAAGGAAAGGTAAGGGATGTTCAATTATTGGTTTGGAAGCACCTGAACCTTTGATAAATGATTAATTGACCCTTTTATATCTTTTTGGAGCTTGGAAGCCACAATTGTAGTAGCTGTCAGAAGCATAGCATGGAGCAGAAGCGTAAGAAAACGTAGTTGGGATCAATTTCTGTAGGTTGTATTCAATATTTGAATAGATGTAGAGTGTTGTGAGTATGAGAGGGGAGATATATTGAAAACAAATGGATGAAATGAACTCAAAAGCTTCATTTCCATTTATAACTGACAAAATTTGCATTTTTTCTTTAGTGAAGTCAAGAGCACTTTGAGAAAAAAAATCTTTTTTAAAAACATTGATCATGTAGCATACTTCTTGAGAAAAGACAAATTTCCTTTGTTTTATTTTCCTATATTTGCTAACTCCCAACGAAGGTGATTTAACTAATTACCATGACCATTTATTTTTCTTTCTTTCATGATGTGATTGGATGTTATGATGACGAAACAAAAGAATCCTAGACCATGACATAGATGAGGGTATGTTGACTGATATATGACCCTAGGTGTTGATGAATGACATGAACTTGAAATTGATGATGATCATGAAAAAGTTGAGGGGAGCAACATTAGACCTAGACAACATTCAGTGAACAAAATTATATTTGAGAATTTGTATTTGAAAACATGAAACTTTGACCAAGGATCACTACCAAATAAACCTGAAAGAGTGTATTTGATCATTGAACATTCAAACCCTAACATTCACTCCAGTTGGTGATGGAAACTCCTTTAGGAGGTGTCAAGAACACCATAGATCAGGTAGCCTCATATGTTGGGAAAGTTAGTCAAAACTGGAAACTAAAATAAATTTGACAAACTGAAATGTCTAACTAAAATAGAAAATGAGTTTGACTCAAAAACTAACTTGACTTTTTGAAATTTTAAAAGAAAAACATCAGCTAATCATAGAATCCTCATGGCCTTCTCCTCAAGCTTCAAACTTCTGTGACAACTTCCTTATTAATATTGACAGAAAATAAAATGATATTTATAATGAAAGTGAACCTTTTTCTTCAAGATCAGGTGAGATAATGTTTGAGGAACCTACCATTCACCAGTCCTCCCAGAATTTCTTTCCCATCAAGATCTTCTAAAAAAAATTCCTTATTGCCCCTCAATGTTGTAATATTGTAAGTACCTTTCCATAGGGTATCAAACTTACCATGCTTGCCTTTGTCTTCATTTCGGGAATCCCATCGAAGAACAACATCTCCTAATTTGAAATCATTAGCTTTGGTTTTCTTGTCATATATCTTCTTTATTTTCTCCTGAAGATTTGAAGTGTGATTGAAAACTTCTTCCCTTGACTGTTGTAAATGAATCATTTGATTGATTCCTTTTTGGATGTCATTTGGATCACTATCAATCTCTTACAGAATTTTCATCACCGACACTGCTAAGGAAGTGGGAAACATTGTGTCTACACCATAAACTAGCTGAAAAGGCGACATGCTGAGTGCTAAATTTTCCCGCCCATAGAGAATTTAATAACTTTTTGTACTAATTTCTCTTGTTCTCTTGCAATAATTTCGTGATTATGTTCACCAATGATTTGTTTGACGATTCAACCAACCCATTGCCTTGAGGCTAGTATGTTGTAGAATGCACAAGTCTTATATGTTATTTATCACAAAATTTTATCATCTTTTTGGAATTAAATGCGACTGCATTGTTAGTGAAAATTTTATGTGGCTAGCCAAAACGAGATAGAATATTTCTCTCCAAAAATTGAATAATGACAATGTTTGTAGCTTGTCTCGTGGGGATGGGCTCAATACACTTTTTGAAGTAATCAGTGGCAATGAGTATCCAATTATGCTGAGATGATGATGGATGGTGTATCTCACCAATGAAATCAAGCTCCCACTGCTAGAAGGGTTCTTGAACTGCAATTGGTTTCAAGGGAAGTGGTAAGAACCTTCTCTTTCCCTGAAAAATTTGACACACATGACAACTCATGACAGTTTTATAAACATCAGAAAAAAAATCTAGCTAATAAAAGGCAACCCTCAACATCTTTTTTGATTTATTCTTCCATAAAAGATGACCACTGCAATCACCTTTATGAAAACCATTCATCACTTTTTCAACTTCACCTTATACCAAACAGTTAAATAAAACTACGCCCAGACCTTTCCAATACAAAACATTGTCAAGAATGAAATATTTTAGAGCCTTCAACTTCAGAGATCTACCTTTACTGCTACGAAAATTTTGAGGAGGATTCAAATGCTGTAGCGCATGAATAATATCATCATACCATGGTGATGAAGTAAAAATCTCATATACCTGAGGTAATGAATCAACCTCTTGTTCCTCAGATAATGCAATAGTGAAATTGATGTCCAAGGCATGTAAATTCGAGTTTTCCATGAGCTTAGCCAAGTCTTGTCCTTTGATGAGTTTTGTAGGTTTTATTTCTAATTCATACTCCAACATAGCAGCTATCCACTTACCACGCTGACCTTCGGGATCATTCTATTTTAGAACATCTTTGACAACAGTGTTTGGGACATATGCTAGAACATGAGAATGGAAAATATGGACTCAGAAGTCCTTCAATGATTTAACTAGCGCCAAGGCCTATTTTTCAATGATATTATACTTCAAGGATATGTATCTTATGGTTTTACTGAAGAAGGAAATGGGTTGTTCTATTTTCTAATCTTTATTTTTCATAAGGACAACAACTAGAGTATGTTCAGAAGAAAAGGAGAAAATGATGAAATCAAGTGTATAATCCGGGCTGATAAGAATAAGAGCATGATACAATGCAAAATTAACTTGATTGAATGATTTCTTTACCTCATTATACCATTTCACCTCACTATCTTTCTTCAACATATCAGTAATTTCTCTTAAATGCTCAACAAGGTTAGGAATAAACATTTTCAAAAAATTGATTTTACCATTGAATGATTGAATTTCCTTCTTGCTTTAGGATAGTCCAAATTCTGAATTTTCTCAATGCTTGAAGGATTTATCTAGATGTCATCTTTAGATATGATGTGACCAAGAAATTTCCCTTCTTCCATAGAAAACAAAATCTTCTTTGGATTCATCGATATGCCAATTTTTCTGCACTTATGAAAAATTGTCTTTAAAAATGTAAGTGCTCTTCATCAATCTTGGAAAAAATGTGATTTCATCAAGGTAAATGATCAAAATTACATCCTTTTCATTAGAAAAGGCGATATCCATTGCTCGCTGAAAATTTTCTCCCGCATTCTTCAACCCAAAGGGCATTTTAGCATACATAAAAGTACCCCATGGTGTTGTAAAGGTTGTCTTCCCTTGATCGTCCGAATGAACTAAAATATGATTATACTTAGAATATCTATCCAATAATGAAAGTTTGGAAGAACCAACCACCCTTTGCAGAATATGATCCATGTTTGGAAGTGGGTATTTTTCTTTCAGTGATACTTTATTTAGTTTACAGAAATATATATACAAGCGAATATCATCGGTCTTCTTTCTTACTAGCACTATGTTTGACATCCAATTTGAAAAACTAAGAGGAACTATAATACCAACAATATACGACATGTTCACTTCTTTTTGAATGCAAAACAACAACTTGGGATTCATTCTCCTTGGTTTCTGGCGGAAAAAATTCTGATCAGGATTTAAAGGAATGGTGTGCTGAATTATACTCTTATCATACAATTTCATATCAGAATACTCCCATCCAAAAACATCAGCAAACTGTGACATGAGTGATGCATATTTACCTTTCATTTTTTAGCCCAAGGATTTTGAAATCTTGACCATTTTGGGCCTTCTTAGGAGTGCCAAGATTAAGGTATTCCACTCCTACTTCTGTTGGCAGCATTGTTGGTTTACGTGCAACATCATCCTGGTCAAAGAGCTCCTCCAAATGTACAATACCTCATAGAATAGAGTTGTCTTTCAACTGTAGTACCTTCATTTTTTCTGCTTACATTTCTTGATCATCTTCATAAAACTGGTCATCCATTTGTGAACTCACATAAATCCTCTTCCGTCTGCAAGAAGTTTTTGATTTGTTTATCATCTTAAAAATAATTTCCAATACCGAACATTATCTATAAAATTAGGTCGATGCATGATGTTAATTTCATACTTCTTGTTGGGATACGTTGGAATTTTGAACATGTTGGCTGAAGTGGCAGGAGAATCAGCAATGACATTGTTGTTCATAGGAATCAATGACAAAGTATATTAAGTGAAAGTCTTGAGGATGTCTAACACTCCATTGCAGTAAGCTTGAATTCTAGGATGCTTGGCCTGGTATTCCCCTTTGAATTTCTTTATTACCAATTCAAAGTCGCCATACACAGAAATTTTCTTGGCACCTAATTTATTTAGAGTATTCAGACCGGCTATCAAGGCCTCATATTCTGCTTCATTATTTGAACAATAAAATGATAATTTTTAAGAATAAATTTGAACATTAGGAGGAAGGTTATACAACTGATTTATAGGGTTTTAATCCACACTCCAATTCCAACCCCTTCCTTACCTAAGGCTCCATCGAAATCCATCGTCCACAAAACACTCTCTTCAACGGGAAGTTGTAATTTGGATTACTGATCTTGACTAACTGTTTAAGAAAGGTATTTTGTACCACTAAGTTATGTTTCTTTCACTATTTCATATATCTTTTTTTTGATTCACTTGGATTCAAACCACTTGGAAACTTTTCTTATTTTTTCTGCACTTGAAAATTTTTTAACAAAATTTGAAAATTCTGAATTTTTTTCTTTTTCTTCCATCAAAAATTCTGGTGATGTTGAGAAATCATCATTGAATAAGATAAAAGACTCTAAATATGTATGAAAAACAGGTATTGGGTGATTATTAGGCTTTTCTTTTCTACTGATCATGTACTTTATCTTATTTTCCCAGTAAATGTTTTTGAGTTTCCCAAAGACTGGTACAGTAGGATAGGAAAAGTCGAGCTACAAGGTGCCTCTAAGTTTTTCTCCCCATGACCGAGAGAGAAAAATTCCATATCTGGGAGGGATATCAACTAAAATAACATCCATGAGGACGTTCTTGGCTGGAATTTTCTCTAAAGACACCACTAGATCTTTAATGAAACCAAGACATTTAACCTTCTTGAATCAAAAGAGTAAAGGCCATGGTAGGGTCTTGAAATATACAATCCTAGTTTTTCCATGAGGTATTTAGGCATGAGGTTATGAGATGCTCCGGATTCTAACATGGCATTATGGAGGATAAAATCATGGATTTTAAGGCTAAGCTAAAAAGGAGGGACCGCACTATATTCTAAGTCACCATCTACAGTAGGACCACATAAAATTTCAGGGTGATCATCACTTACATTCACCATATCATACACTTGATCTACTTGTTAGTGCGGAATTATGAATTACGGAAAAATCATTGTTCCCTAGAAAGATGCTAATCTAGAACAATAGATTAAAGACTATACAACTACTTTTCCTAACTAAGAACAGACACACAGAATGGATTAGAGGCTTACTTGGAATCCAAGTGCTTCCAAATGATTCCTTCTATCGCTTCCGTTGTAGCCTCAAATTCCAACTCGCTGTGCAAAATATTTCCTACAAGAATGAACACTAAACAACAAAAGATAGCAATAATACAGATGTCTACTCAAGTTAGTTTTCTAAATCAGTAAATCATAAACCATATACATCAATTAAGATCTTGCAATATGGAAAAACAAAGCCAATATAGATGCATATAGGAAAAAGTAAGTTGTACTATTTATTAATGATAGAAGGGGAGGTTACAACCTAATGACTGATTTAGTGTCAACATCTCCAACAACATCCTAGCCTCATCACAATGCAGATATCTCCAGTAATCTGTCACTCAAATCAATCTCCTTAATGAAAATCCACTATCATTTCTCTACACAATTTCTTCCTTCTCAAACACTAAGATCTCTGCTCAATTTATAGAGGAGATGAGGTAGTTTTACAATCAATGGCTTGCCAATAATAGGCAAGACATGTTCCCAATATTGTATATGTCAAATGGACACATGGATTTGAAGTTTCACACATGTGAACTCTTCTAGAAGGCACTGCCCAAGTGGAGATTCTGGAACAATGAGAATTTCACTCCCAATGTGACCAATGCACCCATGGATGTTGGGAAGTGCTTTGCAGAGAAGCCTTGCATAGGGATAAGTGGGCTACCTACATATGAAATTCACTTAGTCCCTTTAGAGGTAGATTTTGTAAGCTCTCATATGATATATTATAAACTTCAAACTTTGGAAACCTTTGCAAATGAAAGTCTTTGATTGATTTGTCTTTTTATTTGTCTTAGGGAGTGTAGCAACTTAAATGTTAGGGGATGATAGACCCTATACATTGGTCCTGGAGATGACGCCCAGTTAACCAGGTCGTTGGGAATGATGCCCAAATTGACCTATAACAATTTCCCCCTAAATCATGAAGTCAGAATAATAACAACAGTATTTTGATTGATATGATTTACACTGTGATGAGCTGGAGATGAAGCGGAGTGGCGACCTGCATCAATCTTACAATACATTACATCATGATATATCCTCTTGATCATAATTTTTGAGGGCAGGCATTCCCATGTTCAGCATATAAATAACCCAATGTTGACATGCCTATAGATATAGGCCCATGTTCAGATGATAATCTGTATGTAAGGTCACCGTACAAATGATGTGTACAACAGTCCTGAAATCGCAACCCAGATGGCTGAAACTAGATCTGGCGTCTTCTTATCTGGTTCACTTGATCATTCAGGTACGAGTCTAGCCATGTGAATATATGATTTTTCATCGAACATGGAAAGACATCGTTTGATTACCAGCCAATGATGTGAGTTGTTAACAAACGTGAGAGAACCACCATTGATGTAAATGGCCCTCAAGGTACTATAGTACATTTTTTAAGGTGTGAATAGATGATTTGATGTCGAACGCCAAACAAAATATTTTGGTCAAAATTCTAGAAGCGAGGATCTTCTCGATACTGTAACAAGCCTCATGGTACTGGAATCTGATGTTTCTAAGTGAACTTCCTGGATAATGATTTGTTGTTGATAGGAAGCCACCTTATTGCGAAACAAGAGTTACTAATTTCAGAGACAAGGGTATGACTTGATATAGCAATTTTCAGGGATGAAGGTCATGAGAATAAAGGTTTATGAGTATTGCAGAAGGATGAGTTATTCACTGGATGACTTCTCTTGAACATATGGACGACACTGTGATGATTTGGCATCATTGACCTAAAACCGAATTGAAGGTATGATGAACCATAGGTATCAATGAATAGTCAAGATGATTACCCAACCCAAACAGTCACGGACATGGAGTGAAGGAAGTGTCATGTTCAAGAGCGACTTGCTACCATAAAGAATTTTTTATCACTTTTCCCAAATTTTCCTCGGTCATTTGTCGACCAGTACCTCTTTATTATTTAATAAGCTTGAGTAGGATAACATTTGATTGATCTATAATTCAACCCTTCGGGCGAATAAAGTATCGCTATTTACTAATTTAATGAGTCTAGCGATGAATAAAACTCAATTATTGCCATGATCGACAAGCCCGTCACTATTTTATGTTTTAACGAGCTTAACGACAATGATAGCCTGGTCCTTTTTCATATTTAGAGAGTTTGTAAAAGAGGACGAAGAAAACTCCATAAGTACTTTTTCGTAAATTCGTCACTCAGATTCGAAAAAGTGTAAAATAATATCTGAGAGAACCTATTTGGTCATGTTTAACCAAGGTATTCATTTTTCATAAATAATCCATTTCAGTCTGGAAAACGGTTAAACTTATACTGAGTAGATATCAATTCATTTACTTTTACGAGCTCGAAAAGACAAGTGCTTGGAAATATTTTCATATTATTGGAGTCTGAAAAGTGCTGAAAGAAGACTCCAGGGGTTCCTTTTTCTCTGTTATCGAAGCTCAAAAAAGAGATAAAAGTGTGCTTCAAATCCTTTTTCATTTTTTAACAAATCTCAAAAAATAAGGAGAAAAACTATGCTTTCTGGTCAAATCATTCTTAAAATAAATCTACACAACTAATCTGTTCATCAGTTGTATGACCTGTTTAGAACAACATCCAATGGATTAAAAATACTTGTTTCATGACAAAAAACATAATAAAACTATAGTCGTAGCAATAAATTCAATTTTCAAATAATTAAATGACTATTAAAAGTAGTTTCAATATTCATTTTTACCATTCCATAGTTACCATTTGCATTTTGGAGCTCTAAACCTGATTTTTCCCCCGAACTTCAGTTGCTAATTGTGATCATTTATGTGGACTATTTTCATTGCCGTTTGGTCCAGATTAGTGAAATAAACCTCCTCTTTCCTTTAGTATTCATTTCATTTCCAATTTCTAAAAAAAATTATGGTTTTAAGAACCCTAGGGTAAATTTTTCCCAAAAAGAGGGCAACGCACCCCTGAATGTCGAAACCTGTGTTGCATAGCAAGTACGGTGAAGGTTACTTGCATACACAACACTGTCTCTTGTTAGGGAGTGCGTTGTGTGCAATCTAGATTTTTGTTTCTCACATTATGCCCAAAATTTTCCTAGTGTTTTGCAATGAATGGAATCTAATAGATCTTATGGTTGTATTTCAGGTTTCCATCGGATTACAATGACGATTACATGGAGGGAAAGAAAACATGAAGAAAAAGATATGATTGCCTTAAATGATCTGGGTATAGTAAGAGCCCTAAGAGATTGTGGAATTCTTAAGTACTTCAAATTTCCTGGGATGAGGCAAAAAATAGAACCATTGGAGTTCTTAGTTTGAGCATGGGATCCAACTATCGAGGCATTTCATATTAAGAACCAATTGGTTCTTATAACAGTTGAGTATGTCTACTTTCTTACAGTTTTATCGAGGAGAGGCTTGCCCATTTCACTCTCAGGGTCTATTGTTGGAGGAGAGACAGTGAGAGATTATGTTTTGCAACATTTTTATCCAGGGGTAGAGCCAAGCAAAGATGGAAAGATAAACATCCGAGATGTCATAGATTTTCCATTGAGAACTATCCTTTTCACGATCGTAAAACTTTCTGTCACCGTTACACTACATGTAGCAAATAGATCGTATATGCAGTACACACTAGAATGTATGGAGCCAACAGTCTTCAACTGGTCTGAAGTTGTTCTATCTCAGATAAAGGAACAATTGAATAAATCTAAGGGAGGAAGGAAGAAGAATTTCAGTTATGGTTCTATCATTATATCCTTTGCCATGGAATGGATTCCACTGATGAAACCACAACATGTGACACTGGATGTGTCTAATCCTAGAGATTTGCGAATGCAGAGATGGGTGGAACTCATGAGTAGGCATGCAGGCCAATCTACCATTGTGTTCTCAACTGCGTTCTTCGCCTGGTTCTGGCGACAAATTGTTGCCATCGATGAGTATGCATACGTAGGGGTTGATTTCCAAGGAGATCCAAATTTAGCATTACCAGAAGGCGCTCAGTGGGGTGCAATAGGTAAGAATGTTTTGACCATGTTTTTTATTTTCCTAAGGTTTATACAATGTTTTTGTATTTTGATGTTTTCCCAAGACTAAACTAAATGTTTGATGTAATGCAGATGTTGGTCGTGTTCAACCAGTAGTGGAATCGTAGCACGAAGCAGATGTGCCAGCAGAGAGGGTTGTCGGGAGAGCAGTCCTTTAGGATCTTGATATGGCTAAGACTCTGACTGAGCTTCAGAAGCACATAGATGGTTTGACCTTCAGGATTCTGGATTTCCGGATCAAAGATCTTCCTATGCGACTGCAGTGACACACTATTGAGGTTCCTAACTACTGGATGCGGTTACTTCGTAGGATAGCTAGATATATAGCATGTTACCATGAGCACCACTAGTTTACTTGTGTCATTTTGCATACATTTTGAGGTCAAATGACCAATGTTTCTTGGGCACAAATTTTTGTAAAAACCTATAACTATCTATCTATATGATTTCAATGTTTTCCTATGTTTATTGTGCAATCCCATTCAATGACGTGAATGTTTTCTTTACATATGTTGCAAATGCTTGTCTAAAACTTGATTAGCTAATGAATCAGTCAATGTGTTCAAATTTCTGGAAATGTGTTGATATTGAATAAAATCAAAGTGTCTTTCCAAAAGTCAAACTCTAAGGAACAATCTATGCAATGTTGGATTTCTAACAGTATAAACACTAGTAAGTTGTAATACCACAAGTTGTGAGTATACCCTTATGATAATATGGTTCATACCAAATGAAATGGCATCAGAGAGAAGTTCGATCAACATGCTATATTTAGCGATATTGTTCGTCGATCTACAAATACAAATCCCTCAAAAACTCACTAACTCGTCTTTCAGAGCGAAAATGGCCCAGCTGCAGAGGATAGATTCTGCGTACTACGACTAGCACCTCAGCATATCTAACAAAGGGTTCCAAAGATTCAGACATCTGCGATGAAATGTAAAGCGAATTACTAACATCAAGAAAACTCTAAAAAACAAATTAAGATAGTGAATGCAAATCAACAACATATATATACAATATAATACAAAAAATTACTACACTCATGATTAAGCATAGCAGCGTTTCAAATACAACCCATTTCTAGGCTGTGCCAATGGAATTCCATCCTAATCAACCAACTCATAGGTGCCCTTAGCAAGAAATCTTTTGAAAATATAGGGGCCATACCATAATGGCTCAAACTTTCCTGTACCTATTACATCAGCTTCTTGATCATTAAAAAGGACCAAGTCACCCTCTGAGAAAATGCGAGGCTGGACATTTTTGTCGAATTGTGCCTTTATATGTCTCTTATGTGCTTCGTCGGAAAATTGGGATTTACGATGCATTTCATCAAGATGGATGAGGTTAGGGAGACACGCTTCTTCTTCTGAGGTGTCAGGAAACAAGTCAATTGCGATTTTTAACGACTGTATTTCACATTGGATTGCTAAGATAGCTTCCAAACCATACACCAATTGAAAAGGAGTAAATCTAGTTGTGTTTCTCATCGAGGTTTGATATGCCCACAAGGCAGAGTACAGGATCAAATGCCAATTTCTTTTACGAACTCCTATAATTAGTTGAAGCATAAATTTTAGAATCTTGTTGATAGCTTCAAAATTTCCATTTGATTGTGGATAATAAGCAGTAGAATTATCATGTGACAATCCTAACTTGGCAGCTAATTCAGACATCATGTGGTTGCGAAAATGCTTCCCATGATCTGTAACTACAGCCTGTGGGACCCAAAATTGTGCAATAACATGATTAAAGAAAAAAAATGCAGCTGTCTGTCTTGTGTTGTTGAATGTAGGCATCGCTTTGTCCCATTTGGTAAAATAGTAGACTGTGACAATAATATAACCATTCCCCATAGATGAAAGAGGGTTACAGTTCATGAATTGAATACCCCATTTCAAAAATGGTCCCGCAGAGACAACAATATTCATTGGCGCTAGCGGTTTGCAAATTTTATGATAAAAAATATGGCAGGCATGACAAATTCTGACCATGGGGATGCAGTCTTGAAAAATAGTAGGCCAAAAGTAACCTATGCGGAGTATATTTTGTGCGGTAGCATAACCAGATAAATTTCCACCACAAGCCCCAGCATGAAAATCATTTAACACTTTTTCGGCCTCCCCATGAGTGAGGCACCTCCTTAAAATGGTATCAACACCACAACAATAAAGTGTATCACCGAAGATCAGATAATCTTTGGCTTGATATTGAATACATCGTTGTTCAGAGTGAGAGGTATCAGGTCGAAAAGTTTGAGATTGGAGATAAGTGATTAAATCCCCATACCAGGGATCAAATGATCCGATAATAAATAGAGACTCGTCAGGAATTGATGGTTCTGACGTAGTTGCAGTACTATTAGAGGGAAGGTCACAAAGAATCTCTGCCAAAACTAAAGACTTCTTTGACTTGGATTTGATGAATTCCAAATAAAATTCATGCAAAATGACAATCCATTTTGAATATTTCCCCCCCAGAAATTGACGTGATAAGATATAAGACATGGGGTTGCAATCCGGAACTATAGTAGTTTTTCGAAGCAGGATGTAATGGCGAAATCTCTAGACAGCTTGAACAATTGCCAAGGCAAGCTTTTCTACATATGAATACTTAACTTCTGTATTATTGAGATTACGACTCAAATAATAGATCGTATGTTCAATTCCATTTTCTAATTGGACCAATACCATAGCAATGTTCGTTTCAGCCACGACGATATATAGGAAATAATCATTTTGATAATTAAGGGGATACATTAATGACACTCAGACAAGATTGTCCTTGAAATCATCAAAAGAAGCTTGCGCATCTTGGTCCTAGTGGAAGGGAATCCCTTTTCTCAATAGTCGAGTAAATCCTTTAGCCATTTTGGCGTAGTTTGGAATGAACCTTCTTATGAAGTTAGTATTTCCTTGAAGTTTTTTTATCTGAAGTAAGTTTAAAGGTGCAGGCAAATCAATAATGGCCTGAACCTTCAAAGGGTCCATTCAAATTTCTTCTTTTGAGACTACGAATCCAAGGAAATGACTAGAACCAACACAAAACACACATTTATGTGGATTGAGGTGTATTTTGTAGTGTTGGCAGCGTAAGAAAATGGCTCTCAAATGCATCGGCTGATCAGTCTGATCTCGTGAATGCGCTGGTAAATCATCTAGATATGGTTGAACAATGTGGTTGATTTCATTGAAAGCATAGTCCATTTATTTCTGAAAAGTTGCCCCAACATTATTTAAACCAAACAGTAGTTTCCTATAAGCGAATGTTCCCCAGGGACAGATGAATGTTGTCTTATGTTGATCCCCTGGGCGGATATTGATTTGATTGTAGCCGAAAAATCCATCCATGAACAAAAAATATTCACATCCAGCACAATCGTCAATAATCTGGTCGATAAAGGGAGTAGGATAGTTGTCTTTTGGACAAGCAAGATTTACATCCCGATAATCAATGCATACTCTAATGGTTCCTTGCTTTTTCATGATAGGAACGATATTGGAAACCCACTCAGTTAGTAGAATAGGGTATATGAAACCAGCACGCAAAAGTTTTTAAACCTCTTCTTTGATGGCAGCAAATTTCTTTGGATGAACAGGATGAAGCCGTTGACGCACCGGTTTGACATCAGGATACATATTAATAGTGTGTTCAACAATACTAGTATCTATGCCCGACATTTCCTCGTAAGACCAAACAAATACATCACGGAATTCATGAAATAGAGAGCGATATGGTTCAAGTTCTCATGGAGAATAAGTTACATGCACATGAATATTTTCTACAATGCCAGGTTTGGTTGAAATTTTGATAGAAATGGTTTCTTCAATAATTGATAGATTTCGCTTGGAATCGATTGCATTAATTGGTAAAGAATTCGAAAAGAAATTTTTAATAGTTGAGTGATAGAGCTCACTAAGATTATTGATCCAGATTTATGCAGAAATGCAACAGAATAAACACATAACCATAAATACAGATATGCGGCGGAAATAATACTTAATTTCATTAATATCAAAGAACTGAAATTTTCTTACAAACAGAATGGAAATCAAACTAGCTAGGGCACTAGTAGCTAGCTCTGAGAAGAGATGTGGTGGATACAGGCCTCTGAACTAAGTTACAATGAGGCTCGAGGGCCTATTTATTATTTAGAAACAATGGGAAATCCTAAATATCCAAAACCCTCACCCTAGGAGATGAAGCGCCAAAACTATGGGCCCCGTTTGGGTAAATTGGTGTTTCAACTTCCCAGGGGCGTAACTTTGGCATACGATCTCTATTTGATGCGTACCATACCTCGTTAGAAAGATCTATCTGAGGACTATAAATTTTGAATGAGCAACATCAGTCTATGGACCCATGTTTCATGGATCAATGTTGCTCTTCGTTTTCCCAAAAAACGTTGTTTAGTGCCTCAAAATGGCTCCAGAAGTTCAGGACCCGAAAAACTGCTAAAAATAGTAAGTTGTGCCGAAACTGAAAAACTGAAAGAGACAATAGTGGGGCCCTAAGTGGAATAGGTGGGTGACCACCAATATCCACCTAGATAATTCCTCCCCCCTTAGGAACCAATGGTCCCCATTGCGTTAAGTTCCTCCATGAGATGAGGAAATTTCTGCTGAACTTGGTCCCTAGTGAACCACTTTCCTTGGTGCAGGAGTTGGCTAGCTTTGACAACCCGATACAGTTGGATATTATGTTGGTGAGTGTTCTTGATTTTCATGTCCATGATACAATCTGTGGTGGCCTGTTCCATGCAGTCTGGGTTTAACTCTGTTGGTGTGAGTTTTTTTGCAATGTCCGAGGTGTCCAATAGAGGTGGGAAGTAAGGACGAAGGCGATCCACATTGAAGACTGGGTGCATACCAAGGAATGGTGGAATAATGAGCTCGAAGGCATTGTTCTCTACAGCCTTGGTGATGGTGTACGGCCCGTATCACAGTGAGCGAAGCTTGCAGTGGGGTCCAGTGAGGCACTCCTTTTGCAAACGTAGCCATACTTTGTCGCCCACCTGGAAGTTGTGTGGCACCCGGTGTTGATCATGGCATTGCTTGTTCTTGGCATTGGCTCTGTCCAATATATCATGAACCTGTTGGCGGATTTGTTGAATGTGCTCGATGAAGCTACTTGCTTTGTCAACTTTAGACTGGACATGAGCTAAATCGGCCTAAGCAGCTGCAAATGGCATGGCTACGTCAATGGGAAATAGTGGTTGGAATCCCAAGCCCACCTAAAAGGGGCTATGGCCGATTGAACTGTGGAGAGCCCGATTATAACTATGTTGTACATAGGGGAGGCTCTCGTCCCATGTGTGTGGATGCTTTGAATTGTACATGCGCAGAATGTGTACAATCATTCTGTTGACGACCTCTGTCTGGCCATCTGTTTGGGGATGGAAAGCTGTGGACTTGGTGAGCTTGGTATCCAACATCGACCAGAGGCTGGACCAAAATGTGCTGAGGAACCTGCTATCCCGATCTGATATGATAGACTGTAGGATCCCAAAGTGCACCCACACTCGTTCAAAGAAGAGTTTAGCAGTGGCTTCTGCTGTGATATTCTTCTTGCAGGCCGCCATAATGGCCATCTTCGAGAATCTGTCGACGACCACAAAAACACAGTCATTTCCCCGCTTAGTAGAAGGCAGGCCCAACATGTAATCCATGGAGATGGATTCCCAAGGTCGACTAGGGGTAGGTAGAGGAGTATATAGGCCTTGCTTCTTGATGGTCGGTTTGGCAATGGCACAAGCAGTGTAGGATCTGATGTGCTTCTCAACATCCTTTCGAAGGTTCGGCCAATAGAAATACTTCTGCAGGATTGCTACTGTTTTCTCGACCCCGAAATGCCCAGCGACTCGACTGTAGTGTGATTCCCATATCATCTTGGCACGCTCGCTTGAAGGAACACAAAGGTGTCCCATGTGACATAAAAGTGCATCTTGGAGGTGAAAATTTGGAACTTGCGTACACCCCAAGAGTGCCTTGTAAGTGTGGCCGAATTCTGGGTCACTCTCATAGAGAAGCGGCCAATCAGAAGTCTCGTGCCCACAAGAGTTGAGCACGGTGGTGAGCGCCATGATCGGTGGTCGGCTGAGGCAGTCTGCAACATTATTGGTGCTACCCTTCTTGTACTTGATGTTCAAATGAAATTGTTGCAGATATGTGGACCAATTCTGATGGCGATCATTCTGCAACTTCCCTTGTGTCTGTATGAACTGCAGGGGCTGGTGGTCTGTGTGGATGATTGTTTCCTTCCCCAAAATGTAATGCTTCCATTTTTGACAAGCTTGGATAGTGGAATACATTTCTTTGTCATAAGTGGGATACTTGTGAACTGTTTCAGACAATGTCTCACTGTGATATGCCACTGGATGTCCTTGTTGAGTAAGAACTACCCCAATAGCATAGTCAGAGGCATCTTTCTCGATCTCAAATGGTTGTTGCAAGTCTGGTAAACTGAGCACTAGGGAAGAACATAGGCGATTTTTCAATTCTTTGAATGCTTTCTGTTGAGGTTCCGACCAAAAGAATTTTTCTCTCGCTCCTCCCTTGGTGACTTGACTCAAGAGCCAAGTGATACGAGAGAATCCCAACACGAACCTCTGGTAGAAATTAGCAAGACCCAGAAAGCTGCGAAGCTTTGTTATAGTGATTGGGGCTGGCCAATCCTGAATGACATGGATCTTGGCTGGATCCACATGCACCCCCCTTTCATCAATAATGTATCCTAGATATTGAACCTAGGTCATGCCAAAAGTGAACTTCTCCAAATTAGCACACAACTTGTGTTGCCATAGTGTTTGGAGGACTTGTCGGATGTGGTGAAGGTGCTCTTCCCAAGTCTGGCTGAAGATCAGAATGTCATCCAAGTACACCACTACAAATGAGTTGGTGAATGGCTGCAAGATCATGTCATCCATCATCCTCATGAATGTTTCGGGAGCATTCATCAAACCGAAAGGCCTGACCATCCATTTGAAAAGGCCTTCCTTGGCTTTGAAGGCAGTCTTCCACACATCAGAGGGTTCAATCAGTACCTGGTGATACCTTGACTTCAATTCAATCTTGCTGAAATATTTTGCACCTTTGAGCTGGTTCAGAAGGTCATCAATCCATGGGATCGGGTACCTTTTCTGGACGGTGATCTTGTTCAGTGCCCGATAGTCAATACAGAGTCCCCACGTCCCATCATTCTTCTGTACCAACATGATCAGGCTCCCACAGGGCGATGAACTTGGTCGGATGTGAACTTTTTGCAGCAGCTCCTGAATCTACCTCTTGATTTCATCATTCTCCAGAAGAGAGCGTCGATAGATCGGTCGATTGGGTAGCGGCATGCCTAGGGTCAGATCAGTCGGGTGCTTGACCTGACAGTGTAGAGGAACCCCTGTGGGTGAGGTGAAGATCTTCCCGTACTCCTCCACAACCTTATCCATTTGTTGCTGTCATGGAGAGGTGCCCTGTCTGGAGGTCGTGGCCACAGTTTTCTTCTTGCCCTGGGGAGGATCATCAGGAAAATGAATTTCCTGTTTTGGGAAATGAGCTTACTACATTGTTTTGCAGTAACCAAAGAGATAGCGACAGGAGGTGGTACCTCTGGTATCCTATACAACTTATTTCCCAAAGTAACAATAACAACACGAGGCCGGGACTCATACATAGCATGATGCTTCCACAAGTATGGTTGTCCTAATAATACATCAGAAACATCAATAGGAGCAAAATCACATAATACCTCATTCATGAAGGGCTTGATGATATAGGGAATGCAGCACTGCTGGCTGACGCGGAGATCTCGTCCTTGGTGAAGCCACCCAATGGTGTATGGATGTGGGTGAGATGTGGTCGGCAAGCCCAACCGCTTCACATTGTCTGCTGAAATGAGGTTCTTTTGGCTCCCATTGTCAACAATGAACTGTATCGGGGAGCCCTTTACCCACATCTGGGAGTGGAAGAGACATTCCTCCTCCTCCGGATCTTCCGGTTCCTCCTTATGGATCTTTGTAGTGGCAACAATGGCATTGGGCTCCGCATCAATAATCTATTTCCCTTTTTCATTCCCCTTGTCAGGTTCTGATTTAGAGTCAGAGCATGCATCTGAATCAGAAGCCCACATCTCGGGCACCAGCGACTGCTTGACCCGACACTCACTTGTGTTGTGAGTGGAGCTCTTATGGAACTCACACCACTTTCCCGTGTCCTTCTTTGGCTTTACGGTGTTGTTCTTTTCTTGTGGCTTCGACAAGTTGCCTTGAGTCACCATGCCTTGTCTCTATCCTTTGTTCTGCGGTTTGGGAGTGCCTTTCCCTTGCTTTTGATTCGCAGAGCCAAAGTCTCGCTTCTTCTGTTTGAATTTCTGTTCAATCTTGGCGGCATACCGGTATGTTATACCAAGCGAGGAGATGTTGAGGAACTCCGTTTCATCCTAAATGTATCTGTGTAGAAAACTGCGATACTTTAGCACCAGATGTTTATTTGAATCTTTGATACCCAACTTGGTGTGCAAGGTATGGAACAGATTCGTCAGCTCATGCACATCTTGATCCCTTTTTTGTCGCAGCGTGGTCCATTGTATGTACTTGTCCTCATAGCTCCCCACGGGATAGTATTGTTCCTTGATGGCGTCTCGGAAAGAATTCTAAGTGGGTATGACCAAGAACAGATAGGTTTATGTCTCGTCCTTTTTCTCACAATGGGTTTCTCACCAGTCCCTGACATGGGGGGCAGCTTTAAGGAGTGAAAAAATAATCTTCTCCCTGTCGGAAAAGTCATGAACCGAGAAATATCCTTCTAATAGATTCAAACATATATCTATGTCATCTACATCTATTTGACCCTCAAATATGGTAATTTCAAAATTTACTTGTACCTTAAAAGGAGTCGCACCTCCAGAGTGGCTGCTGGATGCAAATGCGCTGCCGGTGGGCAGCTGTTGAAGGATCTGGGCAAAGTTATCCATCATCGTGTTCCTTTGTTTTTTGAGGGCCTCCTCGAGAAATATTTTGATAGGATCTCCTACTCCCTCATCTTTCTTTTCATCCCCCATGGGCGTCCATCGGGGTTTGCGCGGCTAATCTTGCAAAGGTTCCACCAGATCGAGCCCTAACTTCTTATACCTCGACCTCGTTGGGGACATGCAAAGAAGGATCAAGAAAAAGTAGACCACCTATAATACCACTAATCTGGATTTATGCAGGAACGGAACAGAATAAACACATAACCATAAATACAGAGATGCAGTGGAAATAATACTTCATTTCATTAATATCAAAGAACTGAAATTTGCTTATAGACAGAATGGAAATCAAACTAGCTAGGGCGCTGGTAGCTATCTCTGAGAAGAGATGTGATGGCTATAGGCCTCTAAAATGAGTTACAATGAGGCTCGAGGGCATATTTATTATTTAGAAACAATGGGAAATCTTAAATAGCCAAAACCCTAACCCCAGGAGATGAAGCGCCAAAACTATGGGCCCCGTTTGGGTAAATTGGTGTTTCAACTTCCCAGGGGCGTAACTTTGGCATATGATCTCTGTTTGACGCGTACCATACCTCGTTAGAAAGATCTATCCGAGGAATACAAATTTTGAACAAGAAACATCGGTCCATGGACCCATGTTGCTCTCCCTTTTCCCAAAAAACGTCGTTTAGGGCCTCAAAACAGCTCCGGAAGTTTAGGACCCGAAAAACTGCTAAAAATACTAAGTTGTGCCGAAACTGAAAAACTGAAAGAGAAAATAGTGGGGCCCCAAGTGGAATAGGAGGGTGACCACCAATATCCACCTGGATCAATTATTTTCTTCATAATTAGGAAGATGGGAATGATGATGATAATCTTCCCATGGTTCTCCTTCTGACATCCATTAGGGGAAATTTGAGGTCTAAAATGGGCCTCCTAAGGAAATTATAAAATAATATTGGAAATAATAAAGTAAGATTTGATGACATCATCAAATTTTAGAGGGAAAAAAAATACTTTTTCAACTTATCTCCCAAATTTTTTACTCAAATTTTGAGCAGGAGTACAAATTGGATGCAAAATTTAATTCCTCATCCAAGGAGAACCCATGTTTCATAGTTTCAATGGACCCTTCTACACGAAAAATGACAAATACATGGAAAACATGATTGCAATCATTTTTTTTCGTGTATTTCTCATTTTTCACATAGCAAGATCCATCAAAATTATACAACATGGGTACTCCTTGGATGAGGAATTCAATTTTTCATCCAACGAGTACTCTCGCTTGACATTTGAGTAAAAAATTTGGGAGATAAGTTGAAAATACGAGTTGAAAAAGTAGCTTAATTATTTTATTATTTTTTAATCTTTTTACCTTTTTAATTAAAAAATGGTAAATCATCCCCCATGGTTGAAATCATCATCTTGAATGCTATTGGTTCTTATAAGGTTTATTTTGGTTGTACATTTTTCTTAGGAGGCCCATTTTAGACCTCATCTATCAAGAACATTGAGGAAGAAGGATAAGAGGGAGTACCAAAATCTAAGGAACGATCAACCCAAACACTTAGAGATGTTGATTTCAGATTCGCCTCCTAAGATAGATATATTGATTGCTATGCCATCTCAATAGGGCTGGGCGGCATAAATTCATCCAATGTAGTAATTTCAGAATCACCTGTACTCTCCCTTGAGCCAGATAGAGCAGAATAGATCATGTAGCAGGTCTCTATACTTGCAATATTTTCCGATGTCGCAGGTGGCGGTAATGCAAAGGTTCCCATTAAAGTCGAATCCTTTAAGAGTCTTCCACCAATGTTTTGAAGTTATAGTTGGGGTATGTGAATGAATGGAATGATTCTAGTTACCTACGAAGCAGAGGCAAAGAAGGATAGCTAATTAATGACTGTGATAGTACCTTTATGTAGAAAGGAAATCATTCTAAAATATGTAGAAAAAATTGCAGTCATTGCATATACCCATGGCCTTCCAAGTAAAATACTATATTCAAGGGGTTCGTCAACAACCTCAACATCAATATTCATTGTTTTTCCCCCCAGTTCAACATGCAGGTTATTAATAATACCACAAGGTTTATATGTACGTCCATCAAATGCCTTCAATGTCGTTGATGATTGTGATAAGCGTGGTGAGACAAGTGACTTCCAACAATTTAGAGACATAATTCATGTAGATGCTCCCTCATCAATAATAGTACGATGAACAAGGTGATTGAGAACATTTACTTGTATAGAGAATGCCAATTATGCTGGTAATTGTGTCACATAGCCCGTATGATTAAAGACGACAAGATTAGAATTGGTTGGATCAATTCCACCAATAGCCGACAATAAAGCCTACTTTTGGGAGGGACAATTTTGCAATACCTCAAGAGCAGACATAGCTGAAGGGCATTGGGCCAAATATTAAACTATATTATAATTTTGTGCAGCTCTTGCTCGAGGATTATATGTCGATTTGTGAATTACTCCCTTTGGTGGCTTGATTGTCAATTCAGGAATAACAGTATGCGGTATTGATTCCATAGATGGATTCGTTTTCGAGGTAGTAGATTGATCAATGGCCTGAATACCAATATTTATTACGCATTGACACCAAAATATCTGTTGAAGGTTTTTTGACATATAACATTAACACTTGGGAACTAGGAGCTGGATTCGTACCAACCATGTTTGTGTCTGGATTTGTAAATGGGTCTGTCAACACAGCTGACGCATGGGAAGTCTTAATGATTTTTGAGACTTTAGCATGGTGAGGACAATCCCTAACAAATTGTTCCTCATTATAGATTATGCATGGATAACGAGGTTTTCTAGGTCTAGATGATTGATCATATGATCTTTCCTGCAGGTTAGAAGCTTGTTTTTCTTAGATTTCCCCTTTTTCTTACTCCCGGGTTTCTTGTCACTTTTTCCTTTGTCAAATGACACGGCATTGATTTCAAAAGTAGGCGAAGGATCAGATGTTGTAGTGTGATCTATACTTGCAGTTCCAATCAAGTCGTCTCCGGCATGAGAGTCCTTTAATTGAGGAGGAACAATAAAATTAGATCTCGGCGCATTAGGAATTTTTTCATAGAGCGTGCCCGACTGAGTATAGATAAAGTATAAATATTGGGCATAGGCAATAACTTGCTCTTCTGTGATGATGCCACCTTTTGCCACATCCTTAGTTATAGATGGTAATAGAGACTTAATGAACCATTCAGCAAGAAGTTGATCCGAAACAATGGTCTTAACCATTCGACGAGGATGATGCCACTCATGAATATGATCAGAAATGTGAGTAGCATTAGTTTGTTTGAAATTTTTCAAGAGTTCCATTCCATTTTCATATCTGATGGGTAACTGGAAATGAGTCAAAACAACAGTAGCTAGGGAAGTGAAATTATCAAAAGAAGCTCTAGGTAATTCAACGTACCATTTTTCAGCCAGACCTGTGAGCATATGCAGGAAAAGACGTAGTCAAATAGAATCATCATTCAGGGAATTTGATGAACACCATAAATGATAAGTCATAACATGAGTCGACGGATCTTCTCCATGGTTTCCATTGAACTTAGGAATATCCAATGGTAATTTATTAGGTATCTTCGACCACTAAGGAGCATAGTTAATTAGATCATTAGTTAGTCGATTTAAATATAGTTACTCTAAAGTTGCAACAAAGGGTAACTGTCTATTAAGGTGAGGTTGAGCATAGCTAGGGTAAGATGGAATTTCTTGAGCAACAGGCCTTTGAGCACCAGCTTAAGGAATTTGGTGTTGGTAACCCAGATAGGGGTTATATTGAAAAGCAAATGCTTGAGGATTCTGTTGACCAAACCCTCGATATGATACTTATTGAAATGAAGTTTGAGGTATTTGTGCCTAAGGTTGCCAAGGGGTCTGTCCACCAATGTTATAACCCAAATTATGATAACTTGGATTTGGTCGATAGGTATAACTAGGTTGTGGTTGTGACATCCCGTAAAATGGTAAACTAGCTTGTGAATAAATGATTCTAGATATATGTTGTTGTAAATTAATCGAAGGATTTGGAGTTTGTGGACCCAACATTTGATAAGATGGTACAATATTTTGATTCTGTAACAGGGGTAAAGATGTATTGAAAAGTGGAAATGATGTGGATGTAATAGTTTGAACTAGTTGATACGAGTGTACAACCATCTGTGATTGGATAGGCAAAGTGGGCTGCCATTGACAAACATTCATTTTAACATTAGATTGACCAAAAAGTGATGGAGCACTATCATATTGGGTGACAAAAGGTTGCCCCCCCGCATGAGGAGGATAATAAGATGGAAAATATTTCTCTCCAAATGCTGGGAATCCAGTTAATATGGTACTTGAAGGAATATACCCAGAAGGACCGACTTGATATTACCCTGAAGATGTGTATAATGAATCAAGTCATTCAGTACTCACTATAGGATTACTAGTTAAAATACAGGATGATGACATTGGTAAAGTCCATGGGTTTGAAGATGCATGAGAGAAAATTATAGATAATTATTTGTAACCTGATGGGATGAAAGGGCGATGTTGGCTCAAGGGGTCCTGACCCAGGTTCAGAGGTTAAGGTTTTCCAACAAACCCCTATACTACTGGCCCTTTCGGCAGTGGACTACTTGCGCAGGCCAAAGTCTCACTCGAAGTAGTATGGGAGGGTGCTAGAACCAGGTTTCCGCACCCTGGGAGAGGTCAGGTAAGTCAGGAAGAACTGCGCTCGACTTGAAAATTATCAGATCGCATATTACAGAACCCAGATCTATCAGCTATGTGTGCAATATCAGGTATAATTGCAACAAATCACAGATATAGGAAAATAAGACAACTATTGCAGCTATTATTGCATCAAGTCTAATAAATATATTAAGATCAATGGTCAATGCAGCATAAACGCATGGCACAGTTACTTGTGGAGCTTAATATAGAATTATGCATACCATAATAGACCCAGATCGCAATATAAACACGTAACACCAGTATTTGTGTAGCTTAAATAAATGAAACAGAGCATACATAAACAGATATCACATATCCAATAGATTCAGATATTTCAACAGCCTTCTGCATTCATTAATCCTTCAGTTCCTTTTACAATACCCAAAAAACCCAACCTGTGCACACAATAGCATCTGCACACAGCAGGACTGAGGATCTACGCACACATAGCCAGCAGGAGTCCTTTCCCCAAAAACCCAAACAGATCTACTAATTCACAATTCGCATCAATCTTAATCCAAGTTTGTCCTACAACTGAAAAAGGTTCAACTACTTATACTATTTTAGCCTATGCCTCCAATGGTCTGCAAACCATGGTTTGAAGACTCTTGGTCTACCCTTGACCCACTTACAATGCATGAGGGGCTTTGACCCACCCCAAAACGCCTGCATTAGAATAAATATAATAAAAAATATACAAAAATGGACCATGTTCACAGCTCTTTTAGGAGACCTTGTTCCAACAGTCCACCAACACAATGTTGTGACTCGTCCCGAGTCACTTCTGGCAGTGGGGTCTCCACCTGTGCTTGTATGGATACTCCAGCCATAGATTCATTTGATCTAATATGGTTTGACCCAACTACCATTGATGTGGTCGGGGAGCATATCTCCGCGCAGGGTAGTAAGCCTAACTGCTCCACCATCCGTGATCTCCTTAATTGTGTAGGGACCAAGTCAATGCTACCGGAACTTCCTAGGATGCTTTGGAAAATAGCTATCATAGAAGAGGACCAATTGGCATTTTGTGAAATTCTTTTGGTGAATGTGTCGGTCATGCTAGGCTTTATCGCAGGCCTTCTGGACTTGTCAATGGAAATTCAAAATAAATCGATCTTCCTCCACAACCATAAGTTGCACTAATCACTCTTCCTTGACGTCTGGTTCTGCCATGTTTTTAAATGCTGCGATACACACACTAGGAACAATATACTCCATGGGCATAACGAATTCTTTACCATAAACCATCCTGAATGGGGTCTTTTCTGTTAACTTCTTGCAGGTTGTTCGATAGGCCCAGAGGACCGACGGGATGTGCACGTACCAATCAATGTGATCAGCATTGCATACCTTGGTTAGCGCGTGCTCCAAGATATTATTAAAAGCTTCAACCATTCCGTTGGCCTGGGGGTGATATGGTGTACTCTTCGCATGGTGGATCCAAAATTCCTTAGTCAAAGCTTGGATTGTTTCATTAACAAAGTGCGTACCCCTGTCACTTAAGAGAATCTCCGGACATCCAAACCTGGTCAGGATTTGTTCAAAGATGAAATGCGTAGCAATATCTGTAGTACAATCCTTTATTGCTTGCACTTCAACCCACCTATTTACACAGTCAGTGGCCGTAATAATGTAGCGTGCACCCGTATTTTATCCTGAGGGGTTGATAGGCCCAATGAAGTCGATAGCCCACTTATCAAATGCTTGTAGGGACATTTGTGGTTGAAGGGGAATTTGATCTCTACGGGATGGCCTCCCTGTTCATTGGCACGTATCGTAGGCTTTACAATAGTCATGGGCGTCAGTATGCAAGGTTGGCCACCATAACCCAGCCCTCAAGATATTCTGCATCATTTCTTTCCCTGCATAGTGACCTCCTGTTACTCCGTCATGAGCGTCGGTCAAGACAACATGCCTTTCATGCTCCAAAACATATCGCCGCAATACTTCATCTACCCCCATCTTATATAAGTGTCCTGCGATGATGGTAAAGTCTACTGCGTGGGTGACTAACTCTTTTTTCTGCTCTACAGAATATTCTGGAGGTGTCATCCCAGTAGTCAAGAAATGAATGATATCAGCGAAGTGTGCATCTACTACCTTGATAGCAAATAGCTACGCATTAGGCAATCTAGCTTCTCGGTCGGTTGGCTCCTTGCCACTCTCTAGTTGGGACAAGTGGTCCAGCCCAGCATTCAACTTGCTCGGCTTGACTATGATTTCAAAGTCATACTCCTAAAATAGCAGTAGCCACCGCGCATATTCCCCCCCCCCCCCCCCCAACACAGACTTATTGACCAGGTATTTTAAAGCTGAATGGTCTGTGAACATTTTGAAGTTACCTCCTAGCAAGTAATTCCAATATTTCTACAATGCATAAACCATGGCCAATCCCTCCCGCTCATTGGTGGATTCATTGCGTTCCGCTCCAAAGAGCTTCCTACTTGCAAAGGAAACTAGATGCTCAATATCTCCTTCCCCTAGCTGTGTAAGGGCAACCCTGAGAGTAATTCATGACGAATCGACATGAACATGAAATACCTTCTCCCAATCCATAAAGATGAGAATAGGTGTTGAGACCATATTTTCCTTTAGTAGCTCGAAGATATTTTGGCATTCGTCATTCCAAAAGAATGAAACATCCTTCTTGAGCAATTTTTCCATAGGGCAGTAATTAGCGCATAGCCTTGAATGAATTTCCTGTAGTAGCTCGTGTGTCCAAGGATCAAGCCCAGATGTTTCTCTGTGGTTGGTACTGGAAAATTTATGATAACTGTGATTTTGGAAGGATCTACCATTAGTCCTTGCCAGCAAACTATGTGGCCGAGCAAGCTTCTGAAGGGTATGCAGAATATGCACTTCTTGATATTTAGGGAAATCTGGTGTTTCTGGCAGGAATCTAGCATCATGCTTAGGTTTGAGATGTGTGCCTTGACCAGGATGAATACAATCCAATCATCGAAATACACCTTGAGGAACTTGTGACTGAATTCTTTGAACACTACAATAACGACCTGTGAGAATATCGCAGGAGAATTTTTGAGTCCAAATGACATGACAGTATACTGAAAATATCCCCACTCAGTGGCGAACGTGGTTTTGCTATGGTCCTTAGGTGAGATTCTTATCTGATGGTATCCTGAGAACCCGTCTATGAAAGAGTATGCTTCCTGTCCTCCCACGCTCTCTAATATTTCATCTGAGAATGGTGTTGGGAATGGATCATGAACGCAGGCATCATTTAACTTGCATAGGTCCACAGAGATCCGAATCTCTCACTTAGTTTTTTTTTCCTCCTAAACTACCATTGGACTGACCCAGTCCGATTGTTCAATAGGTTCGATGATCCTTGCATCAAGCATTTTATCAAGCTCCTCCTTGATCTTCTGCTTATATTTGGGGTTCAACCTATAAGGTCGCTTCTTTTTGGGTCACGCATCGGGTTTGAGAGTGATATGCATGACCCCTAAAACCCTGTGATCCCCTTTAGCTCAAAAAAATTTGTAGGGAGCAATTCCTGATATGTTGTAAGTAATTTAAACACTTTACCTACTATATTCTCATCCCAGTAGTCCCTGATATTAGCCAATTTATGGTGCTCTTTCGTCCCAATGTTTACTTCACGTAGTATGAGAGGCTTAGTGACCTCCACTTCCTTTAGTGGAGGTCCTTCAATGGCACACTCCCCTTCCGACTCCGGGATAGAGATAGACCGTGGATCATATTCATCCTCCTCACTTGCTAAACTGCGGCAGTTGACAATATCCTGCATCTTTGTTTCCCATGTCGGCATTCTGAATACTGCATAAGAGCTAGTCTTGCCAAAAATAAACGCATCTATGTCCTATAGAGTTTCGTCAAGCACCTTGGAACCCCTTATCAATCCAAATGTTCCGATAAAGTCATTCTTCAAAGTTTCCCAGTGGCCAGTGCACTAATGTAGCTTTGCATCCACTTACCAGGCAGTGGGGATTGGACCCAACGTGTGAATGAATAAGTGAACCCACTCTCCTGTAGTTTGGTCGTCCCACGCCTCCATCCATGCAACCACGTGTTCATGTGGATCCCCTGGGCCAAGGAACAACTTGACCCATACCTTCATTGGGGTTTCAAATCACAAGAGCATCCTGCCCCGACAATCCTCCCATGTCGGGAACGCTTCCTTATGTGTATCTCACCATCGTGCAGGGGTTGCATGCATTGCTAGCTTAAGGGACCATAACCTTCGTTCCCTGAGAACCTCAACTTCAAATGCCAGCAGAAAATCCATAACATTACCAGAACCATCGAAATAAGGTATATCTCTTACCTTTGAGGAGATGCAGTGGAAGTTCTTCGTGATCCAAAGACATCTCAGTGTAGAGACATCATGTAACCCGTTTTTCCAATTCTCCATCTCCCCATCAGAGTCAGAGAAACATTCACTGTCCTTTTCCCAGAAAAGTACCCCCTCCGCTGTAGGGTTGATGCAGTCTTCATCTCATGTAGTCAACTTATAGATGTGATCTACATCCTCTTCGTCACACACTGGTTCTGTGTATCATTCACCCTCCGCCAGATCTAATGGTACTATTACCCTTGTACCGTTATTCTCGAATACCATGATTCTCTTCTTTAGGTTAATGATGCCTCCCATATCGATAGCCCAATCCAAGCCTAGGAGCGCAGGGTAGGGGTCCACATCTTTGACAATCTGAATTACTTCAAAGTCAGCGCGGACCTTAACCCCTGCGATATCCACTATAATCTTCGACAGTCTCCCCAAGGGTATGATCTTTTGTTGATTGGCCATACGTAGCTAGATAGTGGACCATTCCAACTTAGGTTCCCCCTTTCATTGCCAAGTTTGTTTAGGTAATAGATTCGCATCTGACCCTAGGTCCAAAATAGCCTGATCCATCTCATAATCACCGATCTGTGCAGTCAACCACATTTCCCTGCTGATGTGTTTCTTATACCTATAGAGTTTGTGTACGTCCTTGACTTACAGAGGGAGGATAAGTCATGTTGTGAAACTATCTATCAATTCCTGAATATTTTCCATAGCCCTCGGGTTGCGCAACAGCTTCAGGCATGCTAGTAAAAAGGGTTTGACCTCCTAATCTGCCTTGAGGTCCTCAGGCGGCTGCGAAGTAGATGCCTTTGCCTCGGCAAAGTCCTTGCCAGCTATGATAAATGTTTCTTTCTCCTTTTTTAGATCCAACCCTTCTTGTTTGCTAACTGCTGGTCGGATCAGAGGCTAGGTTGTAGTTTTCTCCCCAGGCCCCTTGGTGGCCATTCCACTGCGTGTTATGACATTTACGCTTGGATATTTGCCTCGTAGTTTGGCCTTAACCCTATGCTCATTCTTCGTAGGTGTCAGCTGCTTTTCCTGTTGCTTCGCTATCAAGACTAGATAGTCTTCAATCGCATGGTCCCACTTGTACATATGGTCAAAATTCTGACACTTTAGTTCCAACACTTTTGACATATTGTCAAAAATTTCCCCAATTTCTCTCATTTTTTTTAATCTCGCCAACAAGCGTCGCTCTAGCGACATTTTTGGAATATCGTCGTAATAATGACGCTTAGGAAAATCATTGGAATACCGACATTCTAGGACAAACCATCAGAATACCGATGTTTAGGAGACATACGTTGGTCTTGCGACGTTTAGGAGACATACGTCGGTCTTGCGACGTTTAGGAATACCGTTGATCTTGTGACGTTAATGACGAAATCGTCGAAATACCGATGTTTAGGAGACATACGTCGGTCTTGTGACGTTTAGGATACCGTCAATCTAGCATCATTTAGGGCCAAGTGTTGGTCTTGCGACTCTTAGGAGCCAAAATGTTGATCTTACGATGCTAAGGGAAAACACATGGAAATTTTATTTGGCAACCTATTCAAAATTATTTTCCCACTCCTCTTGTTTGTTGCTAATTTCGCTTGTTCGTTTTCTTAACAGAGAATGGGTTTTCGAGTATTTTCTACTTCAAGGGTTTCCTGACGGAGAAAATCGCAATATAGGGTTTAGGGCGCATTATTGTGATAAGTCAAATTTTGGAATTTGAAGTTTGAACAAACCCCAAATCATTCATTTCCTTGCTGGTTGAAGTTCTATAGTTGAGACACAAATTTTTATGAAGAGGGAGGTTGAATCCTCTCTCATTTTCTGCTAGACATGAGTTTTCTTACTGTAGGGAACATTTCGTTGCCATTTTATGGGTAGTTGTGTTGTCTACATGAGAAAGTATAGCCACTATTTGGGTGTCGCAAAGCTGCTGTGTGTTGGGGCTGCATATTGTATTTAGAGTTGTTCGATTTTGTGTCTATTTATAGCTACATTGGGATGAGAGCCTCTGTTGGAAATTTGGACAGGCCATAGACTCTTTATGGTGACCAAATCTGCTAGTTATACCCATCTATTAGCTGTCGGTTAAGTGTGTCTCTATACCTAGGAGTTCTGGTTTGATTTCCTATACCTAGGCATTATCTTGGTCTTCAGATAAAGCTGGTCTATTATTCAAAGAGGGTTGATATCTATTTATGTGCTGCCTACTGTTTTGTGCCACTACTTATCAAGTTCTTACTTTTGTCTAATTCACTATATACTCAGATCATGAATTTGATAAGGTTGTTTGCGGATTATATTATTATTGTATCAACTGTGTAATTATTTCAGAGTTGCTATAAGGAGTATATTTGTGATTTGAGAATTCTGGTTGTTCATGTTAGTCATTGGATTAAATGCCCAGAAGTTAAAATTTTTACAATGAACGCCTACAACAGAGTGTCCAAGCAGACCTTCAACCAATTCCAAGGCCAAGTTCAAGTCTTAAAACAATTTTATTTAAGTATCAAAAAATCTGATGCACTTTACTATGGGCACTGACAGAGCAAGCATAAATATTTTTAAGTAGCCCAAACTTAATCAGTCAGTAGTAGAGAAAAAATTTCTGTGTAAGCACTTAAATATGTAATATTTTATATATAGTAAATCAGTTGATGTTATACATGAAAAAAGACATGAAAACTCTGCTATGTTAGTCATATAGTTTGACCATGAACGCATCTTAGTGTATCTACCTATATGAAGAGGCACTAATTTAATGATTTTATGTAGAGATGGATACATAACTTTATCGACATTCAATGAATATCTGATAGTTGGGAACTCTTTTTGATGCCCTTGTATTTTTATCAGGCCTTGCATATATTTTTAACAAAATCAACAGGTATTAACTATTATATGAGCTCAATTCATACAACAAAATTCAGATGTCAATGTCAAAATGTCAGACTAAAACTCATAGCTAGATTTGGTATATCTTGTACACATGGGATTAAAGGAAAATTCATGGATCTTAAACAATAAACCAATGTTTGCATGGGAACACTCCTAGGACTCCTACTCCTGCTCCCGCTCCTTTTATGGAAGACCAAATAATATATTTATCTCAAATCGAGATGTAGCCTCCTCCACTATTTTCTTCAACTTTTATTCTCTATAAATTTCTTTCTCCTTATTGTTTACCAACTATATTTTCTCCACCTAGAAGACCTCATGTGATGTTAAGAGCTAATCCAACTCTACTATAGTTGTGGCTAGATGGAATTATATCTCTTTTGTAATACTTAACTACAATTTATTCAAGTTTTCCAACAATATCTATGATAGTACTAACTCCATATGCTTGAACCCTTTTATGTTCTATTATAATTCTCTCGTTTGAAACTCCATCTCCTTTGGACATATTTGTGGTTCAAAATGATCATGTGCTGCAAAATATGGTTGTGAATACGCTATTATTGGTTCTATTACCCTCGTTGCGCTTTTTCCCTCTGTTTTCGCTATCCTTTTTTACTACTTTGTATATTGTCTACTAGATTCCAACAATTGGCACAATTGCTCCAACTGTTCCTGTTTTCTGATTTATATATATTATTCTTGATACATGACTCTCTCGAGTGCCTCCTTTTATTTCTCTTTAACTTATACCCCAATATTCCTCAATTCATCATCAAACAATGACCAAATTTGAGTGACTCTTGGGTTTTTTGATTTTCCCTTTAGTCGTGTGTTGGATGTTCTTTCTTCTGCCATATTCTACTACTTGTGCGTATCCCAAATGTATGTTGTATCATCTTCTTGGGAACCTTCTATGCCATCTCATTGTTCTAACACTGACACAATATCTTTACCTTGCTTCATATCTCTACTTTCTATATTTTCGGCCCCCTTTATATCCTCCACCAGGAACTGCCATTCTATGCCCTAATTATTAACAATGTTTCTCACTTCCAATTTTATGTCAATGTATAGTGTTTTTGAAGGAATTTATTAGCAATATCCCACTCCAACTAAATGTAGATAAAATGTAGGGTTTCCTTAAATCATGAAATCCCCATATATGTTTCCACTATCTAAGGTGGCATGTGTGATATGCTCTATATGGTCTACGTCACCACCTCCTTGTACATAAAGAAATTTATATTGTTCTCCAACTTCCTATTTTTATTCACAGTATGCCATAGAGAGGCATACTGAGGCACCAAGAAAAGTTTTTGTGCTCTTTACTAGAACTACATCTCCTCTTGTTCCTTCCATGCCATTAAGGAGACTATTCTCACTCCTAGAGTTAAAACTACTCAGAATTTGAATGAACCACCTATCAACTCAGGTTTTAACCTAGCCTCAGATCAACTCAGATACAATGACTCAATTTTCAACTCAGATTGACTCGGGACAATTAGGATCAAATGACTCATATTTTGACTCATTTTTTACAGTGGTTAAGGTTCATTCTTTAATTGTCGTCCTAGTGAATTTTTGATTCCTATGCATGTGGATACATGTTTTGCACTTCTTTTTGGGATCACTTGTAATGCCCCTCACCAGTTAATCATTACCAATTACCCTTGGGTTAAAAATTTGGTTTTTGTTGCTTCTCTACATGCTTGGATCTAGAGGCAAGGGTAGAAAGCTTTTTAGAAATGATTAATGTTTAAAAGTTTCTAGGATCTATGTTTCCCTATTTTCTGCAAATCAAATGTCTGCAATGGCTCTTCCTGTAAAATATACAGGGCCATAAATTTGTTCCATACACAGGTGGGGATTCTCTGAAGAAAAATAATTTTTTTCCACAAGTTTGTTCTATGAAGCAAAATAAACAATCAAATTTCACTACTAATCCAATGTCTTAAAATTGTTGAGGTGCTAATCATTGCTACTGTCATTGTTGGTGTTTTGTAACCTTGTAATCAACCATGAAGATTGCTCTAAATAATTGAAACTAGATGCTTGATTGATGGGTGTATTTTTAATTAAATTGTGGGGTTTTTTAAAATGCCACAAGCCTATTTGGAGGTAGTCTAACTTTTACGAAATCAGATTTATCTTGTCATTGTGAGGGTTCTATTTTATTATTTTGATTGGAAATACTTGTAAGGTCTGTGGATCCTTCATTAATCACCAGCTCTTGACGATAATATGCATTATTTGCTATGTTCTCTTGCTACTTTTGATTTTGATGCAAGCCTAGATTGTTAATACGAATTCTTCTAGAACGATATCAGGGATGGGAATCTTCCTTCCTAGTTTTGTATGAAATATACATGATTTTTATGATACTGATGAATCTTTCTTATAGAAACGAAATTCCTTAAACATGTAGATCCATTAACGAGTACTCTACATTGGTTGAGGTAAGGCCTCAATTGATATTCTGAAAAGGGGAAGTGGAACTACCCTCGAATCTTAAAGCAAAGGGATCCTTTGTAGGATGAAAACATGTAGTGGGAAACTGACCCAATGGGAATTTACTTGGATATCTGAACTACGTACCCATCAGTCATGATCTTCTTAGTTGAAAATGTTGCAAGAGACTAAAAGCGAATTGAAAAAAGCTTCTCAGTTGGTTGTGGTAGACGACCCCTTCGAGCAATTTCTGAAAATATTGGTGTTGGAGAATGTTTCATTGCAACTATCTAAAACAATGATTGGAAAGGATCATAGCAACAAATATAACTAGAGCTATAGACTCTTCCGATATTTTTGCCTAGGCAAGGACTGTTATAGTGCTCATGGGAGTGGAATACAATGGTACTTGAGATGAAATCACTACTGTTGGAGACAACTTAAAGGAAGCAACATTAATTTATGAAAGAAAATAAAAGTCACCATGCCTGCAGATTTGAAGGATTTCCTAGTTATGGGGGAGAAGGTGGATCAACATCTACAAAATATGTGGAAGGAAAAGAGAACATCCAACATGAAAGACACCCTGATGTACCTTTAAACATTGATGCCAAATTTCTTGAGGGTTTCAATATATTCCACCAACACTGAGGGCTTAAAACCCACAAAATTCTTGCCAAAGACTAGCAAGCTTTAAAGACCAGGTGGGTGCATTTGGATCCTTCGCATGGTGACATGGACCCCATCTTCCATCAAGGAAAGACCAAACCATTTCAATGGGACCAAACCATACATCACCATAAATTTGACACCTACCTAAAGGTGTTCCAAAGCTACTACAATGCACCAGAAAGTCTGTGAGTATTAAAAATTTATTTATGGTGTGAAACTACTTCATTTAGTGGCCACGTTTCAGAACACTTAACAAGGTTTGATGTTGTAAAGTCATGGCCACCACCAGCGATAACCTATAACAGGAGGACCAAGTCCATCTTGTGCACTAGTTGTTGGTTGCATGATCCTCTTTTTATCATTGTAAATATAATATGCATGCCCAGGTCATATGTGCCTAATTAGTCACTCTGGTCAGTCGTTCACAGTGAATGTAATATCCATGAAAAACCACAACCATTGATATTGTCAATGAGCTGGTATCCCAAATTAAAATAAATAATGCACCAAGGATGTTCTTTATGGTATTTATTTTCATGTTCAGGCCCTTTAGGTTGTTGTGAATTTGATAGAATAAGAAGAGTTATATAACATGGCATCTTATAATTTTTTTTTTAAATATTTTCAGGCACAATACTGAAAAAAAAAATGTATAAACAAAATTTTGACATTATGCCCCACAACTAGTGATTATGCTCTTAAGTAGAGAACTAGTGTAATAAAGGAGATGACATTTTGATATGTTCACTGGAATCTATTGATTGATCAGAACTTTGTTATGTACAACATAATAGCAAGCTCAGAGTTTAACTAGAGATCTTCAAACCAAGCATTATATTAATGCACAAGAATTGCATATAGATTTTGGATCTGCTATTAGTACTTTCATTGCATTCCAAAATGATTACGGTCTAGTAGATCTATATATCAAAAGAATGGTTGATGAAATTTTTTTCCATCAATGGTAGACTATATAGAAAAGCAGAAGCAATGCCATCAAGAATCACAAAGTGAAGCCAAGTATTTCATCTTCCTTAGAGAAGTTTCAACTTTCTGCCTTTGTTGTTTCATAGTCTCTAATAATTAATTGAGCTCTGGAAACGACTCTTCACAGCAGCAATTAATATTTCCCATCAATATTTGAATTCTTCTTGACTCTGAGACCTCCAGTTCATACAATTTCCACTGAACTTCAACTTGATCCTTTGTTACTGGCTGTGGTTTATAGTGCATTTTAAGCAGTTCTAGCCTATTTATAGTTTTTCATGCAACTTTGGTAGAGCATTTACTTTTTTTATATGCCAATTGCATATTTGCTTCTGCCCTTTTCACATTTTCCTGAGCTTCAGCGAGAAGTTCTTTCTGAGTAGCCACAAAATCTTAAGCCTTTTAGTAGATTTATATATCTCTGTCTGCAACCTCCTGACTGAATTTAACAAATTGTTGTCCCTCAACCAACTCAATTTCTTTAATCTGTAACTTTTTTTCTAAGAAGCCTGAATCACCAAAGAACAGTTCAATTAATACATATTTTGAGCATCACTTCTAATAGTCATCTAGAAAGACTCAAGTTCGTAAAGTTGACCTATTAAGTAAAACAAAGTGACTACAATTGAACTTATGCTTATGGACCCCATCATAGAAAAAAAACATACAAAAAATTTAGATTAACTAATGAGACTAAGTTACCATTAATACTCTTTGACATCTTCTGTGTCATCTTATCTTCTAAAATAGAAACCAACAACTGATAAAAATCAGAGCATGTGCTATGCTCTATTGATTCATGTGCATGTAAAACCTTGCAATGAAAGGCCTTTAACCTTTTTCTCTCTATGCCATCCATGATAGTGATTGCATATTTGAGATGTTTTTGCAGGGTATCTCTGGATTTTGTGTTAGATGCATTTTCCAATCTTTCCTTCCAAAAAGGAAATAGATCACACTTTATGGAACAAACAGGGCACAAAAATTCACAATCAATGTTTCGCTCCTTTACAACTCCTCCAATTTTTTCTTTAATGGTGCATTCTAAATGGAAAATATGATAACATGAACACTTTATATAGTTCCATGTTTCATTTGGCTGAATAGATAAATTACAGATATAGCACATGCAACTTGGACAAAAATTCATATTTAAAGAACAAGATTTGCAATTACAAAGGCCAGTTTCCACTATCACCCTGTGTTTTACACTGTTTTTATCCTTAATGTCACTATGAAATTCATTTTCCAAGCAATTACCCCTACCTTGTTCACAATCTCCAATATCAACACTAAGTTTTAGGTCAACCGCATCACCATTGTTTACATGCTAAGGAGTAACTGTTGTGTCTATAACTATTTGATCAAGTATACCCACTGATTCATGATTTGAAAGATCCTTGTATTTTCTATCTGCTTCATTGTAAATATTTCCACAAGAATGCCTCCTTTCACTTATGTTGGAAAGAAATTTCTCTTCAGATACTCTTTCCATACCAGGAGTCCAAAAAATAATTCAGCATTCTTCTTTTCTGCTACCATCGTACTTGAATGAGGTATAAGACACTCTCCCATCTTGGGAGATTCAATGCTGGTAGCAACTTGTCTTTCAAGCCCTTTTTTATTTCCTAAATCATTGCCAACAAAATAAGTCAATGCATCTTTAATTTTCAAATAGTTCCTACACTCTTTACAAGGCTTATTCCTATAACATGGACCTTCACGTTGTCCAACAATGTTCAATGATTCTGCGATGCCAACAAATTTAATTTTAGGGCTCATTTTAGGTACTAAATGAGCATTGGCATGGTTATCAACATACTAACCTCCAAAATATGGACCAACTGCACAAAAATGTTTTCCATCTTTTTATTTACTTGTGAGAGATTGATCAAGTATACTAGTATCACCTATGAACGTTTCAACAAAAAATCGAATCTGATGCTCTTCCAGCAAGCACCAGAAGTGCTTGTATTTGAAATACCATTTGGTACAAATTCTAACAAGTTCCCTCCTTCACAGTGCTAACGATGCTTCTTCATTTCTCACAAGTAAGACAAGAGGGTGAAGGACATTTTTCGGGAATGCCTTAACACTCTCTCTAGTAAATGGCTGACACAGTAAATTTTTTCACAACTTGTCAACCTGAACTTCACTATTTTCCTTCAGCTCTCCTACCTCTATCAAAAAATTTCATAATACCTTTGCTGCCTCATCAAGACATGCTACATGGTTTGCAATAGATTGATTGTCCTTTCTACCAATTACCTCAAACAAACTACGTAAAATATTCTCACCATCAGGAATTTGAGGATTCGAATTATTGTTCACTTTGTTTTTATTCTTAACAATTGATCCATATACACAATGTCTGGCATGATGTCCTTTCCCATGGTGTCCTACCACGTGATGTCCTGCATCTTCCAGTGGACCACAAAATTTACAAACCTGTGTCAACACATGATGATTGTTTGCCAAATTATACACCTAAGCAGCAATGTAGGATACTTAAATTTTTCATGTTTAAAGCTAAACATAAATTGAATTTAACAAGTGGAATACCAAATTGGTCACGTTTTTTTTACATGTATGTTCTTTGTTCCCCAAATTGTGAGTGATTATGATTATGGTATGGTCGAGTTTGCTACTGTTTGGGGAGCACACTTTTTCCTGTACATTTCTGGCTGAACACATTTCATAAGAGACTGAGTTAAAGTTCTTGCTTGGTTGAGTTAGACATAGAGACCAAGACTCCCATTCCTATGTGTATTTATCAGTCCACAGGTTACACATTTTCGAGGAGTGTTGAGTTTCATAGAGACACTATATGACTGTTGCTTCACATAAAGATATAACGTTGATGGGATCTCTCTCTTGTAGCATTCACTACTGATAGTACTCAAAGACTGAGCTTATTTTGAAGAATGCCAAGCTGAGCCATTTATACCAGGTTCCACTGTGTTATTTTTCCAAGTTGTAATTATGTCATGTATTTAATTATTGTATGGTTGGGAATTATTATTTTTTTAAATAATTTTTTGTTGCTGTCGGTATTCCGACGGCTATTTTTTTTTTTAAATATTTTGTTTCGTTAGTATTCCGATAGCTAGTTATTTTAAAAAATATTTTGAAACCTTTGGTTTTCCGACGTTTCACTACATTTCACCCCGTCGGTATTTCGACATTTCAATACGCTTCACTGTCGTCGGTCTTGCGACAGATGTTTCTCATTTTATAATGTCGAAAGAGTGACGCACTGGTTCGTCGGAAGAGCAACAGTTATGAAACGTTGGTAGAGAGAAATTTTGGAACATCGGTAGAGTGACGGTTATGGAACGTCGGTAGAGTGACGCTTTTTCTAATGTCGCAATAGTGACGGTGTTAGTATGATTATTTCATCGTAACAGGAGATTGGGCTAGCTCATCTACTATGCTAAACGAATGGGCAGCTCGGTCAGAAGCAACATTTCGGCGTAATGGTCCCTTAGGAATCTTGGTATGAACCTCGGCGTTGAGTGGAGGGATATGCACGGGACCATTATTTGTCGAAAGAGGCTCTGTAGAACCTGAAGAAGGGGACTCGGGAACAAATGGAGTAAGAGGCTGGGGGTGTGGATGGGACTGAGTGTGAAGGTTAAGATCGACGGTTATAGGTTGGTCAGAGTTCATCATGAGGATCTGGTAATCAGAGGTACCAGATGGAGGAGGTTGAGTGGTTACCGATCCTTGAGGTGGTTGGGTAGCCACGAAGCATTGCTGCAGGAAAGGATTGGTTGCGCTTTGCTGTGAATACACCTACCCCTAAGGGGGGGGTGGCTGCTGTTGCAGGGGTTGAGAAGACAAGGGAGGCAGGGGTGCTAATGCTGGAGGAGTTAGAGCACTAGGCTGTGGAGATGGATGATAATGAGGTTGGGTAACAGTGTGGTAAACAGGGGGTTGGGCAGAAAGAGGAGGCATGCTGGATCTTGGATGCATGCTACCAGGAGAGGGAGAAGTGCAAGAAGTGGTGCCCCCTCCCCTAGGAAAACCATAGTTCATGGGAGGTTGAGCGGATGGATGAGAGATAGCTCCAACGATAATTTCGGCGGCATGGGGTGCCCCCAGTGCATGGGCAGTACCGGGTCTGGGGAGATCAGTTAGAATAGTATAAAGATAACCTGTCTGAGCATAAATCAGGTCATATTTTAACACCATTTGGAGGGCAGCTTCTTCGGTTTGAGGAAAATACGATGCGACATCTTTCCCGATAGGTGGTAAGAGAGATCTAAGGAACTAGTCCATGTAGACACAGTCTTCGAAGGTAGGAGATTGACATAGGCTCTTTCTTCTCCTCCATTCCTGGACATGATCGGATAGGCGGGTCACAGATGATTGACGGAAAGAAGTCAAAAGTTCAATACTAGTGTCATAACGAAGGGGAAGCTGGAAGTAAGATAAAAAAGCCCGGGCAAGAGTCGAAAAGGTGGTATGAGAGGAAGTGGGCTGATAAACATACCACTTAGAAGCTTCGCCTATAAGCGTGCATTGGGACAATCTAAGACGGATGGAATCATCAGTAATGGAATGGGATGAACACCACATGTGGAAAGTTCGGATATGGTTGGAGGGATCCTCTCCAGCAAGGCCTTCGAACTTGGGAATGTCGAAGGGGAGCTTGGTTGGCATAGCAGGCCAACTAACATCATCGCGGATAGGATCATTGATCAACTTATTGAAATCGGGGAGACTGAGGCCTGCCATGAAGGGGAGCAAGGGAGCAGTTGAGGTAGTTCCTATGGCGGTTCCACTAGTAACAGTTCCAACATTAGGGCTGGGGTTGCCACTAGCGTTAGGTCTTGGACCAGACATGGTGAAGGAGATAGGGGGAGAACGAGAAGTAGGGGGAGAACCCGAACAATCAAAGGAAGAGTCGAAGTGCGGACTCGGGGGAGGACTTACTCGATGACGACGGGAAGGAGGAAGTCGACCAACCGAAAACTGAGGGTGAAGGCCAAGAAGTCTCCGGGACAAACAACTTGGAGGCGCACTAATGACGGGAAGAGGGAAACCGACAGGGGTAGGGCGGGGTAAAATCAAGTGAGGTCAAGGGCAGAGAGGTGCAGAGACAATTGATTTTAAAGTCTTTGCGAGGCAGTGTTAACCAGGCGCTTCTTCACTTAGGGTCAGTGTGTGGCGTGCAATAATTTTAATTTTTTAAACCCAGAAATTTTGATAGTAAAAGAAAAAGTGTGCTGTGTAACTGAAAATAAATCTGCAGTAAATAAAATGAAAAGAACAGAAAATTAACAGCAACTAATGCATCAATGTAACCCAGGAAGGCGAGTCTCTCAAAACTAGTCTATAAGAGGGAAAAAACGAAGCCAAGCACACAAAAAGGAGGATAATATATCTAATGTTAGGAGGGACTGGGATCTAAAGAAGAAATTTGCTGAAAAGTGGTGCAGAGAACAACAAATAGGCAGAGGCAAGGTTGCTGCTAAAAAGGAGGATCAGCTAAAAATAGAAGAGACAAGGCGGTGGCCGTGGAAAGGAACCCAAACAAAACGATATGAGGTGATTTGAGAGGGAGAAGAGTTGATCTAAAGGGATCTGAAAATGAGGTATCAGATCTGGAAGAAAAAGGGATGAAACCCTGGAAAGTTAGACGTCTGAAATAGAAAAAACTTTCCCACAAAAAGTGGAGGGTACTAGAGCCCGAAGGGGCAAGATTCCCACTTAGTTGAGTAAAACAGAGCAAGAATAGGTCTAAACGGGCAAAGAAGGAGGTCAGACAACCCTGATAGAGGTTCAGACAAAACCCAGAAAAATTTCAGAAAAATTCCAGAAAAAGGGAAGGTCGCAGTTTTTGACCTGTTTTTTGCTCAGGTCGCACTTTTTGGGCTGTTTTCCGTGACCTGAAGCTCCAGGATGCACTGTTTGGGTCAAAAAGTGCGACCTGCACTTCCGGCACTCTCGGCGGCAGATTTCAGAAAAAATTGTCGTCTCAGCTGCGGCTGATGTCGGTCACCTGCGCAATAAGGCCAGAAACACACGAAAGTTAAAAATTTGACTATTTGAGGGTTTTAGGGGTGAAAAACACCATAAAATTAGGAAAAAATGAAAAGGGGAGAGAAACCCTAGGGTCTGAAACAGCTAGATATGCAGGAATATATAAAACGACAGCGGTCGCAAAAGAAAACCCGTGTGGAGTCGCCAATTGTTAGTATGATTCTTTCGTCATGAAATATCACTTTAGCTACGCATAAAAAATAGCCCTAACATCAATTATGGCTGCAAAATATCTTTAGAATTGCTGCACAAATTCAGATCTAAGCACAAAAGACATTAAGTAGATAAAATACAACATGGCTCCATGCATCCAATAGACAAGACAAGAAACAATGTTTTTAAAAGAATTTTTTGTATTATATTAAAAGAATGGGGCACTCCGAGAGGAGAAGAGCATGTTCTCGGTCCTAAGCCTCCTCAGTGGGATGGGTTCTTGGAAGTCCTCAGTGTTTCAGATCTAGCATTTCTCTCTCTTATGGATGTGAAAAAGCAAACATAGAACTCAATGGGAGTTCACAAAGAAAAATAGAAAATGGTGACCAAGAGAAGATACAGAGTGATCTAATGCAATGAAGGTGGTTAATGAATGGGGAAAACCCCCCTATTTATAACAAAATATTGGGGCAGTCTGGAACTCGGTGCATGAATAAAATATTATTAATCGAATTCTAGAAGCACCTTTTAGGAATATTTTATTATATTTGTTGGAGGGAAAAGGATTATTGACTTGGGTCAATTCCTTTATTTATAAATAATAAATAAATAAAATACGAAACCAGAGATTCTGGGTTCGATCCCCAGTGGATTCGTCGATTGTTAGTATGATTCTTTCATCGTAAAAGATCACTTTAGCTACGCATAACAAATAGCCCTAACATCGATTATGGCTACAAAATATCTTTAGAATTGTTGCACAAATTCAGATCTAAGCACAAAAGACATTAAGCAGATAAAATACAACATGGCTCCATGCATCTAATAGACAAGACAAGAAACAATGTTTTTAAAAGAATTTTTTGTATTATATTAAAGAATGGGGCACCTGAGAGGAAAACAAGAAAGGTGTTTTCCGATTCTCCTCAATGGGATGGGTTCTTGAAAAGTCCTCAAGAGTCTCGTAATCTAACATTTAGTGGTGTAGAAAAACAAACATGGAACTCGTAATGGGAGTTCACAAAGCAAAATGGAAATGGTGACCAAGAGTAGATCTAGAGTGATCTAATGCAATGAAGGTGACTAATGAATGGGGAAAACCCCCCTATTTATTACAAAATATTGGGGCGGTCTAGAACTCGGTGCATGAATAAAATATTATTAATCGAATTCTAGAAGCACCTTTTAGGAATATTTTATTATATTTGTTGGAGGGAAAAGGATTCTTGACTTGGGTCAATTCCTTTATTTATAAATAACAAATAAATAAATGATTTATTTATCATTTTAGGGGAATGATGGGAATATAATTAAATAAATAATGGTTTACTTAATTATTTATGGATGATTTAGTCAAATTGAACTAAGAATATTATTTAAATAATGATTTAAATAACTTGTTCTTAGGAAATATTTAAATAAATAAGGATTTATTTAATTAATTTTTTTATTTTGGGTTAAATATGACCAAATAAGTTATTTTATATGGTGAAAGCAATTTTACGTAGGATAAAATTGGTCTTACATGGTGTACTTGGGTTCATCTAATAATAATAGGTTAGATGACCAAAAAATGGTGTAACAGACGGTCTGGCTAACGTTGGAAGAGTGACAACCGTCTGGAAATGTCGGAAAATGCGTCGCTCTTCCGACACTTTATTGAAGTGTCGAAATTGCCACTCTAAGGAAAGCCAGGTTTTTCCCCACCTCAAAGTGTCACTCTTGGGACACCTATGTGTCGCAAGAGAGACATTTTGGCTGTCGGAAATTGGGCCAAATTTTCTAGTGTCCAGTTTTCTGCAATACCGGCAGGTCTGTCTTGTGGGGTTTGGATGGTCCCAGGAAAGTGCCCTACCTCCCCATAGTTATAATAGATGAGTTTCCCTCGTCCCTGACCTGTGCTTCCACCTCTTCCGCCTCCCCTCCCCCTTGTTGGGGAGCCCCCTGTGCTCGAGAGATATTTGGGTGAGGATGGGTCCGACTGCACCCTATAGAGATTTCCCCGATCTATCATCAAATCATACCTATGGTAGTTCCATTCATCATGTCCTACCGACCTACAGAACTTGAACCATTTCTATTTTATTTATGGGACATACGCAGCAAGGCGGGGACAGTGGTGTGTGTCATGCAGCCCTACAATGCAGAAATCATCGCACCATAGTGCTGGCCCACTTGGTCCTACCACTTCCCTAGGGCACAGTGGACTAGGTCCCCCAGCCTACATTTAGTCTGTTAATAGCGAGCAGTTATCCTTGGTGTGACCATTTGTCCTGCAACGTATGCACCATCTTTCCAGGCTAGCCTCCATGCCTCGCTCCTTTCGTAGGTTCTGGATCTCCATGTGCATCACCTCCAGTTTTCCTTGGATCTACTAGACGGCTAGTTTAGCATCGTCTCTAGGAGAAACTTCTAACTTTGTAGCGACCTCCAGGGATTTTTCTGATGATTCAAAATTTTGGTGACCCATAGGTACGTGCAGGTGAGGTAGCAACATAGCAATTAACCACTCCGTGTGTTGTTTGTTGTCGTACTGAAATCGTCCTTCCCTGATCACCTTCTTTAGCCGTTGAGCAGCCTCCCATACAGATTTAGAAGGCCCTTGCTTGAAGTCCTTTAGATTGAAAACTATTTGACAAAAGGACAGGATTCTTGAACTGTTGTTTTAAGGTGTTCTTGACCTCTTTGATGGTTGAGTTTGCATGTTGTCCGATGTATCCCATGTAACAATCCAAAGCTCTTCCTTCGAAGGCAAGGGATAGTTGTGCCCCCTTCGCCGCGTCATTAGGTACGTTCTGTGTAGTCCATACCGATTCTGTGACAAACCAAAACTGCTCCATGTCCTCATCTCCCACACCCTTAAAGGTAGGTAATTTCATGTGCGTAGCCATGTTGTCTTCTGGTGGTGGAGGTGTAGGTGAATTCTTATCCCTACGCGGGTTTGAAAGTGGTGTGGCTGGAGAACTTTATGTAGCTGCTTCTCTTACCGGGTTGTAGACAGATCTACCTTCTTCTAGGTTGGTCTGATAGTATTTGCTGCTTCGCATCGTACTTCGTCTAGATCAGCAGTCATTCACTTGGTGTGGCTACACAGAATAGTTTTTTCGCATAGTAATATCTTAATCAGCAATGGTAAATTATTTAGAAACTTACCCCTAAATCCTTTGAATAATCTTCGCTCTGCTTCAGAGTAGGAGATGAATTGATCGATGGAAAATTCCATTACAAATCCTCCTAGCATGATTTCCACCCAGTGATCTATAGTGTGAGTGAGGGTGTTATCAACCTTCTCTAACTGTTGGATCAATTCTGGGGTCCATTATGTGACTCACTCGTCCTTCCAACACTTTTAAAATATGACCAACCTTACGAGCCACTCCTAGAGCTCAATCACAATAGTTACGAAGAAGATCTCGTAGATCTATGTGAAAATATACCTATTTTTCCACTCTTCGGTGGTCAACCTCTTACTATGGTTTTCTTTCACTGCGAATTCCTAAATTTTTCATTCGAACCATTCATCAATTTCTTTTCTTTCAGGCCTCCAGTACGGCCTTGGAATTATCCGATCCCTCTCTCAAAAAGCTCTTGGTCCCGACAACGGAACCATTTTTTGGCTCAAGGGGTCCTAACCCAGGTTCAGAGGTTAAGGTTTTCCAACAAACCCCTATACTACTGGCCCTTTTGACAGTGGCCTGCTTGCGCAGGCCAAAGTCTCACCCAAAGTAGTGTGGGAGGGTGCTAGAACCAGGCTTCCGCACCCTGTGAGAGGTCAGGTAAGTCAGGCAGAGCTGCGTTCGACTTGAAAATTATTAGATCACATATTACAGAACCCAAATCTATTAGCTACGTGCGCAATATCAGGTATAATTGCAACAAATCATAGATATAGGAAAATAAGGCAACTATCACATCTATTCTTGCATCAAGTCTAATAAATATATTCAAATCAACGGTCAATGCAGCATAAACACACATCACAGTTACTTTCGGATCTCAATATAGAATTATGCATACCATAATAGACCCAGATCGTAGTATAAACACGTAACACCAGTATTTGTGCAGCTTAAATCAATGACACAAGGCATACATAAACAAATATCATAGATCCAATAGATTTAGAGATTTCAACAACCTTCCACATTTATTAATCCTTCAGTTCCTTTTACAATACCCAAAAACCCAACCTGCGCACACAGCAGTAGGGTTTGCACACAGTAGGACTGAGGATCTCCGCGCACACAGCCAGTAAGAGTCCTTTCCCTAAAAACCCAAACAGATCTACTAATTCACAATTCGCATCAATCTTAATCCAAGTCTGACCTACAACTCAAAAAGGTTCAACTACTTATACTATTTTAGCCTATGCCTCCAATGGTCTGCAAACCATGGTTTGCGGACTCTTGGTCTACCCTTGACCCACTTACAATGCATGAGGGGCTTTGACCCACCCCAATGCCCCTGTTCTAGACTAAATATAATAAAAAATATACAAAAATGGACCATGTTTGCAGCTCTTGTAGGAGACCCTATTTCAACAGGCCACCATGAAAATATGATTCTGGTGAAGTTGTGAACATCAACGGGGTAGCGAGGGTAGGATCTGACGTAATTGCAACAAATGGTACAACCAAAGATGTTGGTTTAGGCATGGTTACTTGACCAAATGTATACCCTTTTGAATCGACGGGAGTTTGAAAAGGAACAGGATCAATAAAAGAAGATGGTGTTGATTGAGGAAAATAATCGTACAGGTAAAGGTCCTGCCAAAAATGGGTTGGAGTTAAAGGTGTCTCATCTTTTGGGATTTATTCAATCGCAATTAAACCAGGGTGAAATATTTCACCATCAGGCCCAAAGTATATTTCAAGTGCTTGACTATGTGATATGGGAGATTCGATAGATACAGAAATTTGTGGGATCACTAAGGTAGGAGCAAATTCTTGTTGTTCTAATTGAGGATTCAGGTGTTCTGGAAAAGAAGAGACATGATATGGATCAATTTCTAGTTGAACAATGTCGGGTCCAGGAGGTATGGTGTCACTGATTGGATGGATCGTGACCACGGGTAGCTGTGAAGACTCCGTTTCGACAACATTTTACGAACCGCGATGTGTAGAAATAACTTTTGATAACTCTATTTTATGGGAAAATTATCTTTCACCAGAGGTATGAATTGTACTTGATTCGAAAAATTGTGATCGCCTTCGCCTACCAAAAGTAACTTCTGGTTGTAAAGGTGGTTTTAACGCTAGTCTACATGAACGGCGAGGGAAAGGATTTTGTTCTTCCACGATTACTGATTTATTTTAACCAAAAAGAAATAAACAAAATAAAAGGTTATTGCTAGGCAAAAGGGTTTACCAAGAAACTGTGAACTGCAGAATACCTCCTAGCGAACCAAGAAGTACGGGCAGGCAATCTCCCCGAATGGTGTGCTTGGTGTATCACAATTTACAAGGTGGTCAACTCGGTTCACTATGCATGGATAATAGCTAAAAATTTTCCTCCCAAATATACCGGAAGGTACGTGGAGGCCCAATTCCATATTAGTTGTCTGATGTGAAGCTGCACAGTGAGAGCATCCCTTTATACTTATCATACTTTAACACTTCCTGATATACCCGAAAGTATGTGGACGAACTCCAATATACTTACGTATGTCGAGTGAGGTATCACACTAGGAATGTATCGTAGACAAGTTAACAACAACTGCTATATTTTACGACGCAGGAACATGTCTCTAGCCTAGACCTTCTAAATGTTATCATTATGGTTCCAATTCTTTGTTAGGTAAATTGAGATTAATTTTATGTTGATCTTGCTTAACAATTTTCCTTTCAAAGGTTCACTATGATGATGTATTGGAAAATTCCTAAAATGAAACTAAGAATGATAAGCAATATTTCACTTTTAGATTTTCGAAGAAAATCCTAGCTACTAGAGGGAAAGAGCAAACAATTTGCAAGAAAACAAATAAAAGAACACAAACTAAATGCAAATTTCCTAATTGTTTCTTTTGAAAAACACACAAACCACTACATGCAAATGCAAATTTTTTCTTTTTAGTTCCTTTAATGTTATGAATGTAGAAAATAAACTGAGTGCACTAAATAAAAAAGCAAATGCTTTTTACTTTTGAGAAATGAGGAATATAAACAACAATCTCTCTTTTTAAGGAAAAATGAGGAATGAAACAACAATTTCTCCTATCAGGAAACGAATATTTTACAACAATTTCATTTTTCAAAATAAAATGGATCTAATGCGACAATAAAAATACTTTGAAATTAACTTGCCAATGATAAAGAAAAATGCTTTAAACAAACATTGAACAAATTTTCTTTCAAAGGAGGAAGAGGTAGATGAATTCACTGGTTAATATGAGGCCCAGGCTTTCTAAAACACAGCAGAAAACAAACTAAAACAAATGCAAAGACAAATTCAAAGGAATTTGGATGGTTTCAAGAGGCAATGCAGTCTCTAAGAGAGATAGTGCTTTGCAATGCATGCCTAAAAGGGAGACTGTGCTATGAAAAGCACTATGTCCTATCCAAGAGTGCATTGGGCACAATGTATAAAGAAAAACACATCTGCTTAATGCACTTCTTTTGCAAATTTGGATCTTAAAAAGCCTAATGTTTGTGAATAACAACTACTGGGTGAATAAACAAAGAAAATTAGAGACTAAAACACCTAGGATAAAGAGTAATCATCCCTAGCGGAGTCGCCAATTTTTTAGTGCAGAATTGTGAATTACAGATAAAACACACTTCCCTAGATAGGTGCTAATCTAGAACAACATATTAAAGACGATATGACTACTTTTCCTAAATACGAATAGAGACACAGAATGGATTAGAGGCTTACTTGGAATCGAAGCACTTCCAAATTATTCCTTCTGTCGCTTCCGTTGTAGCTTCAAATTCCAGTCGGTTGTGCAAAATATTTCCTGCAAGAATGAACACTAAATAGCAGAAGATAGCAATAATATAGATGTTTATTCAATTTAGTTTTCTAAATCAGTAAAGCATAAACCATATACATCAACTAAGATCTTGCAATATAGAAAATCAAAGCCAATACAGATGCATATAGGGAAAAGTAAGTTGTATTCTTTATTAATGATGGAAGGGGAGGTTACAACCTAATGACTGATTTAGTGCCACCATCTCCAGCAACATCCCAGCCTCATCACAATGCCAATATCTCCAGAAATATGTTACTCAAATCAATCTCCTCAATGAAAAATCCACCAGCATTTCTTTACACAATTTCTTTCTTCTCAAACACTAAGATTTGTGCTCAATTTATAGAGAAGTTGAGGTATTTTTACAATCAATTACTTTCCAATCATAGGCAAGACATGTTCCCAATCTTGTAGATGTCAAATGGACACATGGATTCAAATTTTGACACATGTGAACTCTTCTAGAATGCACTGGCCAAGTGGAGATTCCCGAACAATGAGAATTTCGCTCCAAATGTGACCAACGCACCCATGGATGTCGAGAAGTGCTTTGTAGAGCAGCCTTGCATAGGGCTACCTGCATATGCAGTGCACTTAGTCCCTTTAGAGGCAGTGTTGGTGAGCTCTCATATGATATATTATAAACTTCAAACTTTGGAAACCTTTGCAGATGAAAGTCTTTGATTGATTTGTTTTGTTCTTTGTCTTAGGGCATGTAGCAACTAAAATGTTAGGGGATGATAGACCCTATACATTGGTCCTGGAGATGATGCCCAGTTAGCCAGGTCATTGGGAATGATGCCCAAACTGACCTATAACAAAGGGAAAAGGGCGAATCAACACCAAAACAAGGTTTCTCTTCCCTTAGAAAGAAGAGCTATGTAGATATGATATGCACTAAAATTACCATGCTCCCCCTGAGTTCATGTTGAATCTTTAGACAGATTTTTCAATGAAGTACATGACTCCATAACTCAAACAAATATGACGTTTCCTATAACCAAGGAAACATACTTACATCAATGATCCAACCAAGTGGAATTACATGGTTGACTCAAATTCCCAACCAAGTGTGTTTACAATTTTTGACTCAACTACCCAACCAAGTGGGTTTACAAATTTGAACAAGTCCTTACATGACTGAATATAACAATTTTACATCATAGGTCTCAACATGACCTTTTCATCAAATAACAGATATGACTTTGTATAATCATGACCAAAAGAATCTCAAACAGGAGATAATAGCACACCAACCAATCAGAATGCCAACAATGCATCCTTTTCAATCAAGGCAGGTGCTCCCCCTAAGTTTGTGCATCCTAAACACTTTCAACAACCAATTCATCAAAGAATATTCATCAATGAGAACAATATCAAATAAAGGTACAGAATATGAATACTCGAACAACAACAGAGATTACCCAACAACACCACAAATTGTTCTGAAAGTTGACCCAAATAATTTATGTTAGTAAAAACCATACGTAGTTTTATGCACAACAAATCGCGTATATACGTGATTTTCCTTTATGAAACCAACGTACCGAATTTAATCTTCTGAAATTAAGCATATTTGATAAGATATGCAGAGACAACTCCCAACTTCTGTTTGAGATATTTGAATGCTTCCCTCAAAAGAGGTTTAGTAAATATATCTGCAGCTTGTTCTTTGGAGGGAACATACTCCAATTTAACCTTTTTTTCAAGCACTTTTTCATGTAGGAAGTGATACTTGGTAGGAATGTGCTTGGTCTTGGAATGCATAACAGGATTTTTTGAGATACTAATGGCACTTGTATTATCACATAGAATGGATATGGGAAGTGAACATTTAATTTAAATATCTTGTAATGTCTACATCATCCAAAGAAGTTGTGTGAAACATGATGCGGAAGCCACATGTTCTGCTTCTGTTGTAGATAAGGCAATAGAACTTTGTTTCTTGTTGAACAAAGATACTAATCAGGGCCCCATATAGAATGAACCACTACTAGTGCTTTTTCGATCATCAACATTTCCAGCCCAATCCACATCTGTGTAAGCATGAAGAGTAAGATCAACATTCTTTGGATACCATAGACCAAAGTCTTGAGTCCCTTGTAGATATTTGAATATTCTTTTTACAAATTGAAGGTGAGACTCTTTTGGATTAGCTTGGAATCGTCCAAAAATCCCAACTGCATGCATAATGTTTGGTCTTGTCCCAGTTAGATAAAGCATACTTCCAATTATGGATATATAATCTGGTTGATTTACCATGGGAGAATCGTCATGAGAATTGAGGTTACATCCAGTTACCATTGGAGTACTCACAGGTTTATAGTCTTCCATCCCATACTTCTTCATAATTTTCTTAAGATATTTTTCTTGTGATAGAAATATGCCATATGTTTCTTGTTGCACTTGTAAGATAAGAAAATATGTTAGTTCCCCAAGTAATGACATTTCAAATTCTTGTTGCATAACAGAAGAAAATTTCTAACTCATGGACTCTTTATTACTTCCAAAAATGATGTCATCAACATACACAACAATAATCAATAGTTTATCATTTTCAATTTTTGTGTATAAGTTACTGTCAACAGATCCCTTTGTGAAACCTTATTGCTGAAGATGTTTGTCAAGATGATAGTACCATGCCCGAGGAAAAATTTTGAGACCATATAAAGCCTTTTTGAGTTTACAAACAAGCTTTTCATCATTTCCCAGAATAAATCCTTCTGGTTGTTCTTCTTCTATATCACCATTGAGGAAAGCAGATTTTACATCCATTTGATAAACTTTGAATTGTTGAAAACTTGAAAAAGCAAGAAAAATTCTTATGGCTTCAAGTTTAGCTACAAGAGCAAATGTTTCTTCAAAGTCTATACCTTCTTGTTGAGCATACCCTTTACAAACAAGTCTAGCTTTGTTTCTAATAACATCTCCATTTTCATTTAACTTGTTTTTGAATATCCATTTTGTTCCAATAACATTTTTACCATTAGGTCTTGGAACCAATTCCCAAGTATGATTCTTTTCAATCTGATCAAATTCTTCATTAATGGCTTGAATCCAACATTCATCTTTACTAGCTTCATTTACATTTTGTGGTTCAATAGTGGATAAAAATTCCAGATAGCTAGGGGATCCTACAGGAGTTCTTGTTTGGACACCTGATCCCTTTTCTCCTAGAAGTTGAGATTCTGGATGATTCTTTTTAACGTACCTGGATGGATCCTTTTTAGATATGTCATCTTCTTGTGCTTCATTGGGTTCTCCTTCTATATCATTGCTATTTGATGAGGGAAAATTTACATCATCATCATCTTCATTTGTTGTTGTTATTTCCCTTTTAGGAGCTATGAAAGACTCATCAATTACAACATCAATACATTCAAAAATCTTTCGAAGTATTTTATTGTAACATTTATATGCTTTACTTATAGAAGAGTAACCAAGAAATATTCCTTCATTTTCTCTAGGCTCAAACCTACCAATTTTTTCATCCTTGTTCTTGATAAAACATTTTCTTCCAAAAACTCTAAAATGCTTTACAGTGGGAATATTACCATACCAGAGCTCATAAGGAGTGTTATCACTGTTCACATGAACATGAGCCTTGTTAAGAATATTTAGCGCAGTATGTGCTGCTTCTCCAAAAAAGGTATTGGGAGCTCCAGATTCATCAAGCATAGCACAGGCCATCTGCTGAACTGTTCTATTCATTCTTTTTGCCACGCCATTTTGTTGTGAGGTTCCAGCTATAGAAAACTGTCTTTTTATGCCATGATGTTTATAGAAATCAAAGAATTCATCTGATATATATTCTCATCTTCGGTCAGTTCTAAGACATTTTATTTTTAGATCTAATTCATTTTCAACCAAAGCTTTGAAGATCTTAAATTTTTCAAATGCTTCATCTTTATGTTTTAGTAAACCGATCCAACACATTCTAGAGAAGTAATCAACAAATAAAATATTGTATTGTTCTCCACGAGGTGACTTTTTCCTTATAGGATCACATAGATAAGTATGTACAAGTTCAAGAGGCTTACTTGATGATCCTTCTTTGGCATTGAATTGCACCCTGGTTTTCTTACCAAATTGGCATGATTTGCATATGGTACTTTCAGGCAGAGTGATATTAGATAGATCACGAATAACTTTGAGTATGCTATATTTTCTTATTTGAGAGAAGCTCAAATGTCCCAATCTTCTGTGTCATAGCAAATTTTCTGAATATTTACCTAAGTAGCATTGCTCTTCGCCACCTTTCAATACATACAGATTTCTTGGTGTTCTAGTTCCTTTTATTACTGTTTTTCCTGTGTCAAGTTCATGTACTACACATTATTTTGAACTAAAGACAACTTCATTTCCTTGATCAAACATTTGAATCACACTCAATATGTTATCCTTTAATCCATCTACATACATAACTTTGTTATCTTTCACCTTTTCTTTTAGAAAAACAGAACCTTTTCCTTTAATGATAGTAGGAGAGTCATTTCCAAAGGTAACATTCTTTTCCTTCTCTAGAGAATTATATGAAAGGAGTTTATTTTTATCACCAGTCATGTGTTTTGAGCATCCACTATCAATGTACCATTAATTTTCTTCCCATTTTTCAAATAAAGCTATGCCACAACTTTCAACGTGTAAGTCCTTATTTCTCCATACCTTGTAATTTGAAGGTATATGCTCTTTTGGATGAAGTTTTCTCCTACATTCAGATTATTCAAGTCCAAAGTTATTGAAATAAGAAGATTCAATTTCATTATGAAGAGGAGAAATGCTATTATAACTATTCTTCTTTATTCAAGTCTCATTTCTTTGCTTTTTTTCTTCTCTGGTCATGATGGTTTTGTATGCAACACATTGAGCAGCTTTATGACAAAAAATATGACATGAGAAACATTGTACATTAAAGAAGAAATTTATGCGATCATGAAACCTTATATTTATGTTTACCTGCTGATTGATATTTCTGTTATTGTTCTTCCTTGAATTGAAGTGGCCATGCTTTACCTGGGTGGCCTCTTTGTTATTTTTCTGAGTGACAAAATGTTGTTGACCAGCTTTAGCTGCATTTAGATAATTTGGTGCTGAAGACTGAGAGGATTCTCCGATATATCCAAGACCTGTCTTTACAAGAGAAGAGAATTATACCTTGATAATTTTATATAAGGTTACAGATCCTTTAGCAAATCTAAGATTTAAATTTTTCTCTTTCTCCATTTCCTTTCTTAGAATTACTATTTCACATTCTAATTTCTCATTGCGCTTCTCCTTTTCTATAAGATGATTCTTTAGAGTATCTATGGAAATTTTATTTTCTTCCAAACATATTTTGAGATGATTTATTTCTTCAAGAAAATCATCTTCTTCTAATGCATCCATAAAATTATCTTTAGCCTCACTAGATGTTTTTTCAAAAGCCATGAGCAGTCTAATATCTCTATGAGATTCTCCTTCTTCACTATTTGATAGACCATCACTATATTCATGAGTATAATAGCTTTTTCTATTGATAAACCATTTCTTTTTTCCTTTTACCACTTCCTTTCCCTTTTCATAGTTATCTTTATGGGTACATTTAGCAGTATAATAACCAACCCTTCCACAAGCAAAACATTTGAAAGGAAGCTTACCTCTGAACCTTCCAATGCCAAATTGCAGCTTCTTTACAAAATTTATCTCATCTTCTTCTAAAACATACCCTGATCCTTCTTGTTCTTCTACTTTCTTTCCTTTTGCAGCAGCTCTAAAGACAACTTCTTTGACTTCAGATGGACCTCCTTTCCTCATTTCACATGCAGTCAGAATCCCATGATGTTGAACAATAGTAAGAGTTTGTTAGATCATGCTTTTCTTCAATATCAGACACTTTTGACTCGAATTTGGGAGTTAGAGATCGTAAAACCTTTTCTACTAGAGTAGTGTCAATTATGGTTTCACCCAGATTTCTCATAAGATTTACAATATCATCTAGACGTAAAAAGAAACTAGCATTTATTTCCTCATTATGCATTCTAAGTTTTTCATATTGAATTATGAGAGTTTGGAGTTTATCACTTTTTACCTTGGAATCACATTCATAGCTCATAATTAGTTTTTACCTATTGTCTAGTACAACAACCCTCCCCATTTCAAATTTTTAGAAGAAATTTCATTTAGAAATAGGTCCCTTTCTTCTTAGGAATAAAATACTTAGAGGAAATCTGATCATTTTGAATAAAAAAAATAAAGAGTTCATTGTTTCATAAATCACAAGTGCTTATAAAAAAATGTAATATTGAAACTTTCCGATCCGATGAGATATAAAATTTTTTATCACATCAACATAATACATAAAGTGTTCATATTAAACAAAGTTCAATGTGATACAATAATTGCAATTGCAAATCAGAGATATCTTAAATTTTGACATTTGTTTTGAAAAAACTCCGATGTGATGGACCCCACCATCATCGCAATCGCAAAATCGGCGAATATCATTTACAACTTACTCTCTTTGAAAATAGCTGATGCGATATACCATCATTGCAATCAGAAATCAATGGGGATAATGATATGCTATTTGTTATCCTTGTTGAAAATTCCTGATGCGATCAATACTTAATATTTATGTTTGTTTTATACTACACATATGTTATTTATTCATCGCAATTGCAAAATTAAAAAAGAAAGTTTTTTATTCTCATTCCAAAAGTGCCGATCTCCGATTGCACGTTTATTATTAAATAGAAAATCAAATGAATAATGATGATTGATTCTATTTTGAATGCATGAGTTTGAATCTTATAGAGGGCATTTAAGTTTTAACATGAAGTTAATAAATTGAAAATAACGAATAAATCTTTTCATATAGTTGTTCTCCTCATTGCATTTTCACTACGTCTGAAAACTTTTCTCCTTTGCAGAACAAGAAAATTCCTAATCCTTTCATTTTTCGAGCAAGTGAAATCTTACCAGATGACAAAATGTCTAAGAGATCTAAGAAAGAAAAGGTTGCTGCCGCTGCAAATTTCGCTTCTATTCCCATAGTACCAAAAGAAAAACCAGCAAAAATTAAGTTGGTTACCGACACATCATGCCAGGGACTTGGAAAAATGACTTGGGAAGATCTATATAACTTAATTGAAAAAGAAAACCCTAAATTCACTGAAGTGAAGGTGACAGTTCGTGATGAAGATGACTCAAATTATGATTCTGAGACTCCTCTTAAAGTGATTGCAAATTCATTCCTTCATAGAATTGCAACTCGGGCAAACATTTTCCCTTACTATGATGTAATTCGATGGGTGATAGATAATGTCACCATCCAAAGCAGGACATTTGTTTCAGCAGCGGAAACAATATTTGGGTCCTTCAGAGAAGAGGACACAAAGGCAATGTACCATCTTCCAGATTTGCAAAAGGTCTACAACAAATCTTTTATTAAGGATTTTGCTGCAAGCAATGAAACTCAGTCTAAGCCAATCAGAGAATGTAGGAAAGCTCCAGAGAAGCATAAAAATGAATCATCAGGTATGTACTCCATGGAGTCCCTTTCACCTCCATATTGTTATGCCGCCACAATGATGTGCAGGCTATTTGGAAAAGATAATTCAGCTAGATTTTCAATACAAATAGTAACCTTAATCCATTCTGCTGTGAATTCTGAAATCATGGACTGGGCAGTTATCCTTTCAGATAAGATAGCCAATAGAATCCTAGAGTATAGAAAGGATAAAGACACAGGAAACATAACCTCGTTTTACTTTTGTGCCTACATTTTAGATGCCTTATGTTTTAACTCTGAATTTCCCATTCTCGGTTAGAAATGGACCACCAAAGATCGCATTCCTATTCATATTTACCATAAGCTCTTATGGAAGGTGCATTTTAAAAACCATGTTTATAGAATTTTCCATGATTTCCTCATCCCTGTCTATCAAACCATTTTCAACCAGTTTCCTCCCCGACTTTCTGAAAAAGCTAAGACTGATATATCCCAGATTGGTGATTGGTTTGGAGAAGAGAAATTTACCTATGTCAGAGTATTTGGGAGTATAGTGAAGCCCCATATTTTACCTCCGTATGTCCCAGAGAAACTGTTAGCACAAGAAAGATCCTACCAGTAAACAGTAGAAGGCATGTCAAGGTGTCACAAGAATAACAAGAAACTAATGTGGCCTACTTTTCCATTTCACTGTGGGCATTATACACTTAATAAATTCATACATGCTAAGAATTAAGTCATCAAAACAAGGGATCTTAAGCTCTCTACAGTCCCAGGCAGGCAGTGTGACCCGAAAAAAGTAGCATTTGATTTCACAACTTTAGTTTCAATCGCTCAATTTGAGCATGAGCCCGACGAATTTGATGATTTATTTGTTTCTACTGATAAAATTCCCCAAGTTTATGACTTGGCTAAATCCAAATTTCAGACTATGGATATGAATAAATTCATGCTATTTAGAAGTTAGAGACTGCTGAAAGCTCCTCTTGACCAGTTAAGAATTATTCTGCAAGAATCTGAGAATATAGAAACAGAGCAGAAGGAAAAAGAAGACACAGCCAACAAAGCAGGAAAAGAAGCATCTACCAGCAAGGGAAATGTACAGACTAAAAATTTAAGCACAAGTGGCAAGCTTGAAGTGCAAAAGGAGAATATTGGTAGAAAAAAAGATGAACCTATTGGGAAAGGAACTACGGTTCAAACAGGGAAGGAAAGTACAGGTATTAAGACCAATGTGCAGACAAAAAAGGAAGATATTCGTAATAAGCCAAACAATAAACTTGAAAGAGAAAATACCACTGAGAATGTGGTGGATTCTGTTGAAATTATTGTTTCTTCCCATTTGCTAAGTCAATATGAGCAATTCACTCAGCAAATAGGATTACAAAATAATCCTCAAGTTGAAATGTTGAAAGATCAAGATATGGAAATCATTCCTAAGCATCCTACAGAAGAAATTGTGTTGAAAGTAGAAGAAATTCCTCCTCTAGATATATTTTATAGTCCTAAGCATAGAGCTGTTGTCAGGAAATAGAGGAAGAGAAGAAGAACAGATCAAGAATCACTTTCGACCTCACAAGTTGAATTTATGAACATTGTCTGGAAAAATACTAAGGTGAATCCTTTAGAGGATCTCACCAAATTGTCACAATATGTAGATTCCTATAGTGCAGCTACTATAGACAAGGCTTCAGAAGTCATCCAAATGATGAAACAAAAGGAAGTACAGATAGCTATGCTGGAGGAACAAGCAACAAAAAATCAAAAAAAGATTATGCAGTTGGAACAACAGTTGCAAGATGAAAATATCAGATCTAAACAATCGGAAGAGCAACTTGGCATTGAAAAGAAAACGATTGATCAACAAGCTTTGAATAAGAAACGACAGTTAAGTCAAGAAGTGGAAAAGTTACAAACCCTATTGCAAAATGAAAAAACTCCTAAAGTTGAGCAAGAAAAAATATTCCAAGCAAGATTGGACAAATTTAGGGATTATCCTAAATTAGATCAATTTAAAACTGAAGCTCTTGAAATGAAAAAACTATTGTCTCAGCAGTTGAATGAAATATGTCAAAAGATGACACAAACTGAGCCCTTATGTGAAATAACATCATCTCTTATAGATGAAGGAGTCAGCCTCAAGCTCGAATTTGATGATGCAGATGAGAAAATTTCTGAATTTCTTTCATGGAAAGACTCAGAGCAGGGAAGGAAAGCAAAACTTCCCAGGATTGGAGAAAGACGCAAAGAAATTCTATTTACTGAATGGGAAAATCAGTTGATAAAAGGAGAAAGAGCCACATAAAGAGCTAAAAATATGATGAATAGTATAACACAGTTGGTTAATGATAGCTTATATGCCACCAATTAGTTTCAGATTGTATCCCAGGTAAATTACAAAAGGTAAAAGAGATTGATTCTAAGTGGAAGTAAGAATTAATCAATAAGAATTAGAAAATCAGAAAACTTAAAGGAATTTCATGGGATATCATGTGGACATATCTAATTAAGCCACACAGTCATCAAATGGAAATTAAATGCCTTTTCAATGCCATTATATGCATCATTCCAGAGTTTTCTACTGCCACGTATACTGGTTAGTTACATTCGAGGCTAAGTCATCCAGTGGAGTTCAAAGATATGCTCAAAATTTGCCACCTTGGCACATTGAATGCAGGATAAAATCAATGAATTTGTTCCATTTTAATATGGCATGTCTATTTCTAGATTTCCGATGATAGATTGTAGCAATAGTTTTAGTTATTTTGTTTTATTAAGTTCCTATTAAAACCCTTTTCATGCATTTAGAAAGGGGTCCTGAATTTGTAATATTTTTGACTTGGATGTTACATTTTTATACTCCATTGACTATTATATTTTTATAAAGGATCACATCTAGTGGTTTATGGAAAATTACCTCTGAGAATTGCATTTATGTATCTTAGAGTCTGTTGTACATTGAAGCAATGGATCTAGATATTGCATTGCATCAGGAGAAGTATCAAGATGAATTTGGTATTTCTATCGATTTACTGTTATTTTTCTTATGTTATGAGATATTCTCTTTAAATTTGCTATCATTTATATGTACTTGCTTTGCAAATGTTTCTTTATACATATCATTTCTGAGTGTATAGAAATATTTCATCTTTCACAGTGTATACAAATGATATATAAAATGATGAATACAATGTGTTATTATAACTTTGTTTAATTTCTTAAATAGAGTTATCATTATTTGATGCTGCATATTTCAGTTAAATTATAATACATTTTCATGGTTGTTGATTTAATTGAAACAATCTTAAAATTGTATTCATATTTGACACCCAGGTTAGTTTTAGAATTATTTATAAGTTATAGATTAAATTAGATAGATTATTTCAGTCATTTAGTTTCATTATCCAGTCACACAATCATTCCATCACTAATCCATTAGTTATTAAGAAATTGGTCCTATAAACCCAGTTGGAGCCACCACACCAAATGGAAAAAGAGTTGTCCTAAGGTCCTGACCAGGTGATTTTCCCCCAAAGTTTGAAGCAGAAATTTTTTAGGCTTCAACATTTTTGGCACTAGAAGGAGGGCCTAAGCTATGAATGGCAAGTAAATCTCAATCCACAGGCCATTATAAGAGCAATTCACCCTCATCACCCTCTTCAATTTCTTCTACATCTCAAATCCCTAGGGAAGAAATTGATAAGAGTATTAAAACACCCACTACCAAAGTCTCAAACCAATCATACAATCAACCTCCTGAGTCCCCTGAAGTACAAGCTTTAATTCACAAATTACAAGGGTTCTCATTATCTTTATAAGAGTCTGAATTATCTGAAGGTAGTGTAAATTCACAATTTGTTTCTTCCAAACCTCTTACTAGGTTACAGAGTGAAAAACTTGGTATTCCTCCAAAGGAATTTCCTTTACCTAGTAGAGTTAAAATGAGGAAAAACCCCTCAGAATAAAAGAGTGATATTGGTTATTCATCACAGATTCAATCATATGTTTCCCAAACCCCAACTCAGAAAAGTGTAGTTGTCTTAACATCGTCTATTCAAACATCAGCTACCCAAACATCATCTGTTTCAATATCATCTGCTCAAACAACATCTGTCCAAACACGAACTGTCTCTTCTAGTACTTCAACTGTTATCACAAAAATCGCACAAAGACCATGGACTAATCCAGGAGTCGTTGAAATGCCTGCACCTTTACATGATTTACCAGATCATCGTGAAAAATGGCTGCCAAAATTTAGTCCTGACCTTGGTATACAAGTGGAAGAACACATTACTAAATTTATGTTATATGTAAATTTAAATGTAGTAGAACATGAAGATGTTGTGGTTAGGTTATTTCTTTATACTTTGCAAGGGGCAGCCGGATCCTGGTATTTTTCATTACCTCCAGGTTCTATTACAAGTTGGGATATTTTCCAAGAGAATTTCTTAACCAAATATGGAGATGATAGATCAATAGCTACCCTAATCAATGATCTCTCCAATTTGAAGACAGAACCCAAAGAACCCATCAAAGATTTTAATTCCCGATTCAATAAAAACTTGAATAAAATCCCTACAACATCAAATCCTAGTGAGCAGGTCTGAAGTGAATGGTATATAATAGCTCTACCTTCAAATATAGCATTTTTTGTTGACAGAGCTGCTAAACCTACTTTGGATGAAAAAATGAAAGAAGCGATTACAATTGAAATAAGGATTGTTGCTTTAGATAAGAAAAATGTTATCAAGGAAAGAAAATCCAAAAAATTCAGCTTTAATGATGATTCAAAGAAGAAAACACCGAGAGATCCATATGACATGGAAGGCTTACAGAAATTTCTCAAAACCATGTCTAATGAGATGGTGGAGATTAAAAAGCAAGTGGTAGAGACTTCTACCAAAAGACCATTCAGAAATTTTAAGAGAACTCAAGCTGAATCTAAACCTCCCAATTCAATCTCCAATGTAGAATATAAAGGGGAAGAAGAAGAAGATACTCCTCTAGTATCAAATGAAGAAGAAGAAAGAGAGGAAATAGATGAATTACATGGGATGTGGCATTTCATTCTCCCTAACTCAAACAATGAACAAGAAGCCATGCCTGTAAGTACAAGGAGTAAATCTACAATGGATCATGTTCAATTTGTTCCTAAGAAGAAAGGTACAACTCCAATTACCAAAGACAAATCCCCTGTAAAGAAAACTTCTCCCTTACCCACTCAAAATCAACCATCATCTTCTAATCATCCTACAACAACATCTAAGACAATGGTGGTATCAGATCCTATGGATTATAATATTGTTGAAGATATGAAGAAAACTAGAGCGAACATTTCCTTACATGAACTCAACAAACTTAAACATCAACAGAAACTACTATTGAAAGAATTAAATGCAACACCCATCGCTCCTCTACCAAGTGGTGTAGTTGCTAAAGCAGCTAAAGGAACAGGTAAGCCACTAGATAAATTAGATGCCACTGATATTGTTCTTATTGGAGAAAGATCAAATTCTCAGACACCTCCTTTTCTTTTGACTTATGAAATCTACAACAAGAATTTGCATAATTTTTTAATAGATTCAGGAGCATCCTCTAATATAATGCCTACTTCAGTATGTGCAAAATTGAATATTGAATCACAAAAGTCTGCAATTCACATTGTTCAATTGGATCGCTCTAAAGTTCAAGTTGTAGGAGAAATCAATTCAGTTACTATTCGATTAGCTTTTGATCCTAGGATTGTCCAAAGAATTGATATTCTGGTCACAGATATTCCTGAATTCTATGGATTAGTCTTAAGAAGGGATTGGCCTACAAAGCTTAATGGTTATATCGCAACTGATTATTCTCACATTTGGCTTCCTTACAAAGGAAAACCAAATCAAATAAAATTTGAACGAGAAAAACACATGATGCATACTGTAACTGAACTTGAACAAGTAAATGAACCTGTAGCTTTTAATAACAATATCCTTGGAGGTTATTTTGCTGAATCATTCCTTGGGAATTTCACAACACCAAAATCACCTTTTTTCTGTAAATACTTTTATTTCGCAAATTGAAAAATTTTCACAATCTAATTCTTCTAGAATTGTTAATATTTCTGATACATCTGTAGATAAACCTATAGATAAATCTTTATTTTGGTCATTATATTTTGATGGATCAAAATGCGCAGGAGCAGGATGCATTTTAATTGATCCAGATGGAGAAAAAACTATGCTATCATGTAGACTAGAATTTGAGTGCATAAACAATACCGCAAAATATGAAGCCTTGATCCAAGGGCTTTATAAAGCAATAGGGTTAAATGTCAAATACTTGAAAGTATATGGTGATTCTGAAATTGTCATAAGACAAGTAAGGAATACCATCCATTTTCTTTCAGGTCACCTCAAACATTATCAAACCCTTGTACAAGACCTCATCACTCAATTTTTAGCATTCAACATCTTTCCTATCCCTAGAACTCAAAATACATCAGCTGATTTGTTAGCTAATGTTGCATCAAAACTCCTCCCTGCTGAAGATTACAGTCCTGATAGATTTTCAGTCAAATTAATCTTTCGACCATCTGTTCCCAATAATATCACAAACTGGAGAGTATTCTATCATGATTAAGATATATTGAATTTCTTGACTTCAGAGAAATCCTATGATGAGCAAATAATTGATGAAAATGATCATGATCTTCAAAATACCTCAAAAAGTAACGAAAATCCTATTCCTAAATCTGTAGTTAAACTTTAGGACCTATATGATATAAAAGACAGATTCAATAAAGTTACTAATGCTAAACTTCAAAGCTCTACTTTGAAGTTTGAATTAGTAAATCATGGCTCTGAATCTAAACCTCAAAATGTTAATTTAGGACTCGAGTTAACTTCAGAAGAAAGAACTGCTTTCATCAAAATTTTGAGTAGGTATAAAGATATTTTTTCTTGGAATTACGAGGACTTGAAAACTTATGTTACTTATGTTATTCAACATACAATTCCAATGCTTTCTGATGTCAAACATGTTCAACAGAAGTTAAGAAAAATTCATCCAAACCTTGAAAGTCAAATCAAGGCAGAACTCAACAAACCTTTAAAGGCCAAAATTACTTTTCCTGCAAGGCATTCTAATTGGGTTTCCAACATGGTACCTATGAGGAAGAAGAATGGATATATTAGAATATGCATTGATTTTAGAAATTTAAACAAGGCTTGTCAAAAGGAAAATTTCCCATTACCAACGATGGAACAAATACTTCAAAAAGTAGCTGGTTCTAAACTCATGTCCTTTCTTGATGGTTTTTTAGGCTATAACCAAATATTGGTACATCTAGATGATAGGCTAAAAACCACTTTCAGAACTAAATGGGGAACCTATGCTTATCAAAAAATGCCTTTTGGTTTAATAAATGCAGGAGCTACTTTCCAGAGAGCCATGGATATAGAATTTAAGGGTTTGATTAATAGATCAGTTGCTATTTATCCTGATGACATAACAGTATTTTCAAATAAAATATCCAATCATCTACATGATTTAAAGCAGATATTTGAAAGATGTAGAAGGTTTGGTATTTCTTTAAATCCAAAAAAATCCTTCTTTTCTCTCAATGAAGGAAAAATATTAGGGTTTGTTGTGTCAAAAGATGGTATTTATATTGACCCTGATAGAGTGAAAGAAATTTCTGATATTTCTTCACCTCATAACAAAAAATCCATGCAATCATTTCTAGGGCAAATCAATTTTGTAAAAATATTCATTCTTGATTTTTCTCAAATTTTTTTACCTATGCAGAATATGATTAAGAAAAATTTAGTATTCAAATGGAGGTATAAAGAGAAGGAAGACTTTGATACAATCAAACAGGAAATCATTAGTGCACCTGCATTGGATACTCCTGATTTTTCTAAAGATTTTATTCTATATACCTTGGCTACTGAAACATCCTATGTTGTTGTTTCAACACAGCTCAATGATCAACAAATAGAAGCATCAATTTCTTTCTTTAGCTCAAATCTGTAAGGAGTTGAGCTTAATTATTCCGATGTAGAAAAACAAGCCATCAGTGTGTTTAAATCAATTAAACATTTTAGACCTTTTCTCCTAAAAACACACACAAAAATTATTGTCCCATTCTCTGCAATGAGATAATTGTTAATTCAAAAATAAGTAGGAGAAAAGAGAGCTAATTGGGTAATAGCTTTGCAAGAATATGATATTGATATTAAACCAGCCAAGATTGTTAGAGGACAAGGTTTTTGTAGATTTTTAGTAGGAGCGCACAATATACTATAGCATCAAGATCAAGCTAATATCGTTCAAGAAAATCAGATAAGTGTTATTGATTCTGAATCTCAATATACTGATCTGATCTTTTACTTGAATAATGGGTATGCTCCTAATCTCAACTATAAGAACAAACGTGCTCTAAGGTTAAAATCTAAACATTATGAAATCATTAGTGATGTGTTATTTAGAAGGAATTATGATTCAATTCTATTAAGATGTCATGAAAAGACTGAAGCAAAAAAGGTATTGCAGGAATTACATGATGGACCAGTAGGTGGAAATTTTGGAGGTGATACCACAACTCGCAAAATAATCCATGCTAGATATTATTGGCCTACCCTTTTCAAAGATACACATGATTATGTGAGGAATTGCGAGATTTGTCAAAATTCTAGTAGAAGACAAAGGAAGCCAGCTTTTCCTTTGCAACCAGTAAACATTGAGCAACCATTTGAGCAATGGGGGCTTGATATTATTGGTGAAATAGTACCTCATTCTTTCAAACAACACAGATACATCCTTACAGCAACAGATTACTTCACAAAGTGGGTAAAAGAAATTCCTTTAAAGGTAGCCAATTCTGATGCAATTATTGATTTCATCGATCAATTCATCATTACCAGGTTTGGTGTACCTAATGCTCTTGTTTTTGACAATGCATCTTATTTTTCTGGAAATAGTATAATGGAATTTGCAATCAAAAGAGGTTTCAAATTAAAACATTCAGCAAATTATTATCCACAAGGTAATGGCTTAGCTGAATCTACTAACAAAAATCTCATCAAAATTATTAAAAATACCATTGATCAGAATCAAAAGAATTGGCACAAGTCTTTAATCTTTGCATTACGGGCTGATCGTATTACTCATAAAGCTTCAATAAGAACTTCACCTTTCAATCTAGTTTATGGAAAAGAAGTTGTGATACCATCAAATCTAGATCTCCCATCATTAGCTCTAGTGAAATTTATTGAAGAGAATCCTTCATCATCTATTCAGTTGAGATTTGATCAAATTATTAAATTAGAAGAAGATAGAGAGAAAGAAAAAACTATTCATGAAAAACATCAACAACTAGTAAAATCTTCTTTTGATTCAAGTTCCACCGGATCCAAAACTTTGAAAATTGGTGATCTTGCTCTGAAATGGGATAAAGCACATGAAGATAAAGGTAAGCATACCAAATTTCAAAAGATGTGGCTTGGACCATTTCAGATTGCTGACAAGATAGGCTCATATACATTCATTCTGCAAGATTTAACAGGAAAGAGAGAATCTCTTCCTGTAAATGGGATTATTTTAAAGAAATTCTTTTCTTAAGGAGGTAACCCCTTCTTACCTGTACATATTCATTTTTGCAATTTTTGTTTATTTTTTAAATAAAGGTTGTTAATAGTATTTAATTGACTTTTTACTATTTGAAAATATCTTCAAGGAAATATTATAAATACTTATTTTATGTAAATAGGAATTTTTATAGAAATGATTACAGTTTTTGGATAGTTTTAAATAAAATGTTATACTTTGAAAATTTGTTGAAAACATTTGCATGATCTTTTGAAACCTTGAGAAAAATGTAAATCATTATAAGTTTATTAAGCAGAGAAAGGTTATCCATAAAAATTAAAGACTTTTCCAAGCTTTGGCATTCAAATAACTCTGAAAATTGTTATCCATTGATTCTTAAGGACAAAATCATTCCACCCCATCCATTAAGGTTTTGATTTTTTAGACTGTAATTCTAAGAAATTATATGTCAAAATTAAAAGATAAGAGGTCTCATCACGAGCCTGCTTACCATGATCATAAGAAGTAATAAAAATGACATTACCAACACTGCATATCAAAACAAGGTAATGGCTTATAATTATAAGACAAGGGGTATCATCACGAGCCAGCTTGTTCAGTTTCATTACAACTAGTGAATGGCATTGTTATTAACTAGCTACCAAACCAGAACAATGACTTTTAAATTAAAAATAAAAAGAAGAAAAAAACATAAGATACAATGTCTTATGAATTTATATTTTAAAGAATCATGATTTTAGTTGGATGGGACAATGAAATGGTTAATGGTTAAAAGGTAACCCTTTTGAGACTATGAATGTTTGCAGGCAACAGAGGCAATGCCTATGACAATAGAGTAAAACACAAAAGCTAAAATTGGAGAAGCCCCCTACTTTATTATTATCAACCAATCAAGGCTTGAGAAAACCCAAAAAATGTTTTTATTTTTAAGGAATTAGAAAGAAATTGTAAGTGATTTTTATTCTTTTTCTCAGTTAGATTTTATTTAAAATTTCTCTGAGATAATTTTCATTATCTTTAAAAAAATTTACTTACTAGAAATATAGTATTCATTTTATTTTTCAGAGATAACCGTATCTTCTAGTGAATCGCCAATTGTTGTACAGTGCAACAACCCTCCCCATTTCAAATTTTTAGAAGAAATTTCATTTAGAAATAGGTCCCCTTTCTCTTTAAGAATAAAGGACTTAGAGGAAATCCGATCATTTTGAATAAAAAAAATAAAGAGTTCATTGTTTCATAAATCACAAGTGCTTATAAACAAATGTAATATTGAAAATGTCTGATCCGATGAGATATAAAAACTTTTATCACATCAACATAATACATAAAGTGTTCATATTAAACAAAGTTTGATGTGATATAGTAATCGCAATCGTAAATCAGAGATATCTTAAATTTTGACATTTGTTTTGAAAAAACTCCGATGTGATGGACCCCACCATCATCGCAATCGCAAAATCGATGAATATCGTTTACAACTTACTCTCTTTGAAAATAGCCAATGCGATATACCATCATCACAATTGAAAATCGGCAGGTATCATGCTATGTTATTTGTTATCCTTGTTGAAAATTCTCGATGCGATCAATACTTAATAATTATGTTTGTTTTATACTGCGCATATGTTATTTATTCATTGCAATTGCAAAATTCAAAAAGAATGTTTTTTATTCTCATTCCAAAAGCGCAGGTCTCCGATTGTACATTTATTATTAAATATAAAATCAAACGAATAATGATGATTGATTCTATTTTGAATGCGTGAGTGTGACTCTTATAGAGGGCATGTAATTTTTAACACGAAGTTAATAAATTGAAAATAACGAATAAATATTTTCATATAGTTGTTCTCCTCATTGCATTTTCACCATATCTGAAAACTTTTCTTCTTTGCAGAAAAAGAAAATTTATAATCCTCTCATTCGTCGAGCAAGTGAAATATTACCATACGACAAAATGTCTAAGAGATCTCAGAAAAAAAGGTTGCTACAGCTGCAAATTTCGCTGCTATTCCCATAGTACCAAAAGTAAAACCAGCAAAAATTAAGCTGGTTATAGACACATCATGCCAGGGACTTGGAAAAATGACTTGGGAAGATGTATATAACCTAATTGAAAATGAAAACCCTAAAGTCACTGAAGTGAAGGCGACAGTTCCTGATGAAGATGACTCAAATTCTGATTCTGAGACTCCTTTTAAAGCGCTTGCAAATTCATTCCTTCATAGAATTGCAGCTTATGCAAACATTTTCTCTTACTATGATGTAATTCGGTGGGTGATAGATAATGTCACCATCCAAAACAGGACATTTGTTTCAGCTGCAAGAACAATATTTGGGTCTTTCAGAGTAGAGGACATAAAGACAATGTACCATCTTCCAAATCCACAAGAGGTCTACAACAAAGCTTTTATTAAGAATTTTGTTGCAAGCAATGAAACTTAGTCTGAGCCAATAAGAGAATGGAGGAAAGCTCCAAAGAAGCATAAAAATGAATCAACAGGTATGTACTCCATGGAGTCCCTTTCACCTCCATATTGTTATGTCGCTGCAATGATGTGCAGGCTATTTGGAAATGATAATTCAGCTAGATTTTCAATACAAATGGTACCCTTAATCCATTTTGCTGTGAATTATGAAATCATGGACTGGGAAGTTATCCTTTAAGATATGATAGCCAATAGAATCCTAGAGTATAGAAAGGATAAAGACACAGGAAACACAACCCCATTTTACTTTTGTGCCTACATTCTAGATGCCCTATGTTTTAACTCTGAATTTCCCATTCTTGGTTGGAAATGGACCCCCAAAGATCCCATTCCTATTCAAATTTACCATAATCTCTTATGGAAGGTGCATTTTAAAAACCATTTTTATAGAATTTGTCACGGTTTCCTCGTCCCTTTCTATCAAACCATTTTCAAGTAATTTCCTCCCCGACTTTCTGAAAAAGCTAATACTGATATATCTCAGATTGGTGATTGGTTTGGAGAAGAGAAATTTACCTATGTCAGAGTATTTGGGAGTATAGTGGAGCCCCATATTTTACCTCTATATGTCCCATACAAACTGTTAGCACAATAAATCTCCTACCAGTTAATAGTATCTAAGGCATGTCAAGGTGTCTCAAGAATAACAAGAAACTAATGTGGCCTACTTTTCCATTTCATTGTGGGAATTATACACTTAATAAATTCATACATGTTGAGAAGGAAGTCATCAAAATAAGGGATCTTAAGCTCTCTATAGTCCCAGGTAGGTAGTATGACCCGAAAAAAGTAGCATTTGATTTCACAACTTTAGTATCAATCACTCGATTTGAGCATGAGCCCGACAAATTTGATGATTTATTTGTTTCTATTGATAAATTTCCCCAAGTTTATGACTTGGATAAATCCAAATTTCAGACTAAGGATATGAATAAATTCCTGCTATTTAGAAGTCAGAGACTGCTGTAAGCTCCTCTTAACTAGTTAAGAATTATTCTGCAAGAATCTGAGAATATAGAAACAGAGCAGAAGGAAAAAGAAGATGCAGCCAACAAAGTTGGAAAAGAAGCATCTACGGGCAAGGGAAATTTACAGACTGAAAATGTAAGCACAAGTGGCAAGCCTGATGTGCAAAAGGAGAATACTGGTAGAAAAACAGATGAACCTATTGGGAAAGGAACTACAGTTCAAATAGGGAAGGAAAGTATAGGTGTTGAGACCAATGTGCAGACAGAAAAGGAAGATATTGGTAATAAGCCAAATAATCAAATTGAGAGAGAAAAGACCACAGAGAATGTGTTGGATTCTGCTGAAATTATTGTTTCTTCCCATTTGCTAAGTTAATATGAGAAATTCGTTGAGCAAATAGGGTTACAAAATAATACTCAAGTTGAAATGTTGAAAGATCAAGATATGGAAATCATTCCTGAGCATCCTACAGAATAAATTGTGTTGAAAGTAGAAGAAATTCTTCTTCTAGATATCTTTTATAGTCCTAAGCATAGAGATATTGTCAGGAAACAGAGGAAGAGAAGAAAAATAGATCAAGAATCACTTTCAACCTCACAAGTTGAATTTATGAACATTGTCTGGAAAAATATTGAGGTGAATCCTTCAGAGGATCTCACCAAATTGTCACAATATGCAGGCGCCTATAGTGTAGCTACTATAGAAAAGGCTTTGGAAGTCACCCAAATGATGAAACAAAAGGAAGTATAGATAGCTATGCTGGATGAACAAGCAACAGAAAATCAGCAAAAGATTATGCAGTTGGAACAGCAGTTGCAAGATGAAAAGCTCAGATCTAAACAGTTGGAAGAGCAACTTGGCATTGAAAAGAAAAAGATTGATCAAAAAGCTTTGAATAAGCAACAACCGTTAATTCAAGAAGTGGAAAAGTTACGAACCCTATTGCAAAATGAAAAAACTGCTAAAGTTGAGCAAGAAAAAATATTCCAAGCAAGATTGGACAAATTTAGGGATTATCCTAAATTAGATAAATTTAAAACTGAAGCTCTTGAAACGAACAAACTATTGTCTCGGCAGTTGAATGAACTATGTCAAAATATGACACAAACTGAGCCCTTATGTGAAATAACATCATCTCTTATAGATGAAGGAGTCAGCCTCAGGCTCGAATTTGATGATGCAGATGAGAAAATTTCTAAATTTCTTTCATGGAAAGACTCAGAACAGGGAAAGAATGCAAACCTTCCCAGGATTGAAGAAAGACACAAAGAAATTATATTTACTGAATGGGAAAAGCAGTTGATAAAAGGAGAAAGATCCATATAAAGAGCCAAAACTATGATGAATAGTATAACACAGTTGGGTAATGATAGCTTATATGCCACCAATTTAATTTCAGATTGTATCCTAGGTAAATTACCAAAGGTCAAAGAGACTGATTCTAAGTGGAAGCAAGAATTAATCAATAAGAATCAGAAAATCAGCAAACTTCAAGGAATTTCATGGGATATCATGTGGACATATCTAATCAAGCCACACAGTCAGAAAATGGAAATCAAATGCCTTTTCAATGCCATTAGTTGCATCATTCCAAAGTTTTCTGATGCCACGTATACTTGTCAGTTACATTCGAGGCTAAGTCATCCAGAGGAGGTCAAAGATATGCTCAAAATTTTCCACCTTGGCACATTGAATGCAGGAGAAAATCAATGAATCTGTTCCATTTTAATATCGCAAGTCTATTTCTAGATTTCTGATGATAGATTGTAGCAATAGTTTTAGTTATTTTCTTTTATTAAGTTCCTATTTAAACCCTTTACATGCATTTAGAAAGGGGTCCTGAATTTGTAATATTTTTGACTTGGATGTTACATTTTTGTACTCCCTTGACTATTATATTTTTATAAAGGATCACATCTGGTGGTTTATAGCAAATTACCTCTGAGAATTGCATTTCTGTATCTTAGAGTCTGTTGTACATTGAAGCACTGGATCTAGATATTGAATTGCATCAGGAAAAGTATCAAGATGAATTTGGTATTTCTATAGTTTTACTGTTATTTTTCTTATGTTTTGATATATTCTCTTTAAATTTGCTATCATTTATATGTACTTGCTTTACAAATGTTTCTTTATACATATCATTTCTGAGTGTATATAAATATTTCATCTTTCACAGTGTATACAAATGATATATAAAATGATGAATACAATGTGTTATTATAGCTTTGTTTAATTTCTTAAACAGAGTTATCATTATTTGATGTTGCATATTTCAGTTAAATTATAATACATTTTCATAGTTATTGATTTAATTGAAACAATCTTAAAATTGTATTCATATTTGACACCAGGGTTAGTTTTAGAATTATTTATAAGTTATAGATTGAATTAGATAGATTATTTCAGTCATTTAGTTTCATTATCCAGTCACACAGTAATTCCATCACCAATCCATTATTTATTAGGAAATTGGTCCTATAAACCCAGTTGGAGCCACCACACCAAATGGAAAAGGAGTTGTCCTAAGGTCCCGATCGGGTGGTTTTCCCCCAATGTTTGAAGCGGGGATTTTCGAGGCTTCAACAGTACCATATCTCCTTTGTTGTATTCAACTACATGACTTTGAAAAATTCTGATTCTATCAAACTTCCCAATAATGCATTGACCACCTTTGCAATGGTTTCATAGTTCTTTCTTATGGCTGGATTTGTCAGAATTGAAGCGGGATATTGATAAACTCCTTTAACTATAGCCCATACATATGCTCCAAGAGACTGAATATAGGATCTTGTCCTTGTCTTTTAGAAGATTAAATTGTTTCTGTTGAAGAGAGGAGGCCTGATAGATGTTGTCCCATCTTGATTGCTCATCTTAGTTGATTTTCCTTCTAGAGATTAAGCTTCTTTATAAGGACCTGCTCTAATACAAGTTGTTGGGAAAAATACTGAGAGGGGAGGGGGGGGGGGGGGGGTGAATCAGTATTTAAAATTATCACAAACTTTTACTTTTCTCTTACTGATTTCTATACGCGAATTTGATTAACCCAACTAGCGTATATACACAGATACATTAACAGAAAATTGCGTATACTAAGATAACTTTATTGTTATATGAACTTTTAGAAACCTTCTCTAACCCAGCTTATCAGTTATGCATCAGATATTTAAGAAGTAAATATGTGTATTAATAACAGAATAAATCATCACATAAGAGAATCACACATGAACACCAAGATTTAAGGTGGAAACCCAATTCAGGAGAAAACCACTGTTGTTGTCGTCTCTATCTTCAATATTTATTATATGTAAAATTGCTTACAATTTTGTACTAATGCATACTCATATCAATACACAAGCATCTACCTGTAGAAGGCTACAACCTTCTCTCATTCTCCAGCTGCTACTGGAAGGGAGCTCCAACCCCCTGATCTCATTTACCAGCCACTAGTGGAAGGAAGCTTCAACCCCCTGATAAGAACACCAGCTTCCACTTCCTCACTAAAGGCTTCAACCCTTAGAACCAATGAAAACCATGTTTCATCAATTTTCACACTGGATCCCATAGCTTCAACACAACTCATCATAAATATCATCAATAATAAACTTAACCCAAAATTCAATTAGAACAGTGAGATCACTGTAACTAGAACATAGTAATAAACATAGATTTCAGAATCAGTATGCAGAATCAATCTCAACCATGATCATTCATTATCTTAAAATTAATACGCTACTTCAATTTACTGAACCCATGCGTATACGCGCTTTCCTTCACACCAACCTGTGTATAGATTTGAGAATACTGATTTTACAGAATATGATCAGTCTCAGAAACAGATCTGAGGCTTTTAGTCAGATATCTTTTTAGTATTGCAGAAACCTTAATCAGTCAGTCATCATTAAACATATTTACTCACTCATTGATTAGATTTGTACATATTCAACTTAGCATCATATACAGTATTCAAGCAACACAGATCTACATAAAGACTTCATTGGCAAATAGCAGAAATAAAATAGTAATAAATAGATAACCTCTGTAGTAAACTTCAGAAAACCCTGACTTTCATATGTGATTTTTCTGAGACAAAGTCGTGTATATACATGCTTTCACCAAGATGAACTAGCGTATAGATCTGTAAATATTAACTTTGCAGAATGTTTCAGATCTATAGACTTACCCATATTTCTTCACTTCACTTCAGCACAGGTCACAGATCGAAACATCTCATCATTAGATCATGCAAGTAAATATTCATTTCAGGTCTAAAGACCCTGATACATCATTTTATCCAAGGGTGCGTCATAGATTCAGATCTACCAATAAAACATAGTTCATCCCATGCATATATACTTTAGAGAGAAGTATTCGGTATTATCACTTACAAATGCACACGCTTGCACTATGATCTTCCTCTCCTTATATAGGATTAGCCTTTATCAATACCATGAGTCAAAACCACATAAGTGTCGATGGTATTCTTGGACGAAATCATCTAGACGATACAACACTCAATAATATGGGCTAATACCATGGTTATTCCCCTTGGTATCATAATTTTAGAGCGCAAAAGGTATATGTGACATGGTTTCTTCATACCCGTGTGTATACGCGACTTCTCTTCATAAAAACTGTGTATATATTAATTATGTATGTATAAGCGGGCTACCTATATACCAAGTAGTGTATACATTGCCTTCATACGTGGGTTGCCTTACTTAAACCTGCGTATACATTGAGAAATATTTATTGTTTCATTTTTCTGGAAATTACTAGAATTCCTTTCTTTGTCACATTTAAACTGACCTGTAGAAACATCATTTTTACATATTTAAAAAATAGTTTGTTATCAAAAGGAAACTCATCAAGTAGGTTTCCATCATGGACAACTTCATCAAGTAGGTTGCCATCAAGAGCAACATATTGCATCAAATTTCCAACAACCACAAGTACTAATTAAACCATTGGAAAGGTGGGATTTGGATATTGTGGGACCAATCAACCCTCCATCCAATGGAAAGAAGTACATCTTGGTGTGTACAGATTATGTAACTAAATGGGTGGAGGCAAAGGCAGTAGCACGGGAAACAAAATATATTGTTGTGTCTTTTCTGTTTGAAGAGATATTTGTAAGGTATGGAGTTCCGAGACAGATAGTAACTGACCAAGGCACATAGTTTACATCAAATATTGTTCTATATCTTATGGAGAAATACAAGATCAAACACAGAAAAGGAATTCCGTATCATCCTCAAGAAAATGAACAAGTGGAATCAACAAACAAAGTCCTAGAAAACATCATGACAAAGATTGTACAAATGAACATAAAGGATTAGTCAGAGAAATTGAGAGATACACTATGGGCATATAGGATAACATGGAAAAACACAACTGGGTTCATTCCATATCATTTGGTGTATGGAAAATAAGTCTTATTACCCATAGAATGTCAAATACATACATTCAAGCTAGCAGCAGAATTGGGGATGAAATTATATGAGGCACATCAACAAAAAATTACAGAATTAAATCAACTGGATCAGATACGATAGTAAGCAGTAGAGCACACATCTCTTTTGAAATAACAAAGAATCAAATGGCATGATCGATTCATAAAGAATAAAGTGTTTTAGAAGGGATATTGGGCACTCTTGTTCGACTCCAAGTTTAAAGATTTCAAAGAAAAGTTTACGACTCATTGGATTGGGCCATATGAGATTGAAGAAATATTTGACAATGGAGTTATCAAGATAAAACAAATTGACGAAGCATCTATTTCATTTTTCGTTAATGGACATAGGCTTAAAATTTACAATAAGCCTATAAATAAAGAGGATTTTATGAGAAAAAATTCGACAGATACTTATCTGGAACTAATGGGGAAACATTATAATATGCCTCCCATAATTCCAAAAGAAGAAGAAGAAGAATAAATATATATAAATATATATAATAATAATAATAATAATAATAATAATAATAAAAGAGTTTGGATGTGAAAATCCAGGAAACTGGCACAATACAAACTCAAATTCATATCGAAAAACCAACTTTTTTGGACAATATGAATTCTCTTTTTGTTTTCATTTTACTTCAGTATGATTATTGCAGATTCACCCTCCGAGACATGTCAGACTTGAGGACAAGTCTTAACATCAGTTTGGGGGAAGGCGTGTAGTAAAACTATGTAAATAGTTTCAGTAATTGAATTGAAGAAGGAATATGAATTACAAATACAAAGGGACTTGATACATCATTCAAAATATACAGAGGGGACCTGAATTATTATTGAGAAAACTATCTAGAAGGGATCTGTATCATTACGACAGAAGAAATTTTCAAACACTATTGAAAATTACGCAGAAGGGACCTGAAAATACAAAATTTCAGAAGGGACCTGAGCTACATAAATATTGAAGATCATGACAGAGGGGACCTGAAATGTCAACATTTAACCTGCAGAAGGAATCTGAACAAAATCATTCCAAATCAAATCAGATGCAAAGAAAAAATAAATCTCTACATAGTCTGGAAGAGCCATCGTTATAACAAACATAATGTCGGCCATCATGAACATCAAATGGTTTGAGGGAATACAAGTATAGTAAGTAAAAAAATTTCACTTAAAATTTCAATTTTTTGTGAAAATATTCTAGAATTGTTAAAGCTAATTTAAGTACTGATTATGCATTTTTATCACCTACATTTTCATCATCTACATTTCATCACCTATGTTCTTACCCCTATTTTATCCATATCCACACCACTATCCTAATCATTCAATAAACATTCCATAATCTATTTCCTATCCTATCCATACCATACCATAATAACCCTACTTTTCTAAATAAAAGGATCATAAACAAAAGGCTTAACATAAAACCTTTGTTGAACCTACAATAAACAAACAAGAAGTTAGTTTCATTGTAAATATTTGATTTTAAAATATGACCATTCCATTGGTCATTTTTAAAATTAAATAAAAGACAAAACCTAAAGTCTAAATCATATGATACCATAACTATTTGTATTTCAAACACAAAACAAAGATGCAAAAGCGCAATCATAAAATATGATTATGAGCTAAGGTAATGGAGAAAAAGTGAAATCATAATGCAAACAAGGAAATGCTTATGAAACAAACTAACATAAGTATTAAAATAATGTTATGACCAAAAAATGTATGGAAATGATGCATATATGGGATGGACGGGAATATGATAATGAAGTATACAATGGTGGAACGAAATGTTGTGTAACCAGCTCCGAAAATAGAACAAAAGATATATCAACGCCTTATAAATAAGCAACTTCGAGGGGGAAACCTCCAATACATTACATAAATGAGCAATTCTTGGATGATACGATTTACAAAACCTCCTTTCTATATATAGGAGTCCATGTGGCCATAATGTAATCCTAGTGGGCCACAATGTAATCCTAGCCGACCTAACACTAATAATTTAGGGGCACATTAATAACAAAAGGGGGTTTACAAGGGTAGAATAATAAAAATAAAGGGGTTACACTAATAACAATAAGGGCTATACTAGTAATATAGGGACCTAACATGCCCCTCTCCTTAAAAAAAGTGTTGTCCTCAATGCTTGAGTATCTCTAGGTGCTTTTGTATAAACTTCTCATCCTCCCATGTAGAATCTTCAGTGGGTAAGTTCTTCCACTTGATGAGATACTTTGAAGTTGATCGATTCCGTAGTTGTCGAGTTCTTGTTTCCGTGACCGCTTTAGGTTCCAATATGATTTTTCCTTCCTCATCAAGTTCTGGCAATATTGTTTGAACTAGAAGATTTTCACCTATAACCTTCTTTAAGCATGAAACATGGAAAACTGGATGCACTCGCGAAGAATCATGAAGCTCCAATTTGTATGCCATAGTACCAATCTTTTGCAACACCTTGTAAGGACCATAGTAATTTGGCGATAATTTATTATCCTTCTTAGCTTGCTTGAGGGACATTTTTTTGTATGGTTGTAGCCGTAAAAATACACAATCTCCTACATCAAAACTTCTCTCGCTGCGATGTTGATCTGCCTGTTGTTTCATTCGATTTTGTGCTAAATTCAGGTTATCCTTTAAGAGTTGGAGAACTTCTTGTTGATTCTCGATGTGATCTTCCACTGCTTGAACCTTCGAATTTTCCCTTAAAGATGATGTGATGGATGGTGGATGATATCCATAAAGTGCCATAAATGGGGTCATTTTTGCTGCAGTATGGAAGGAAGTGTTATTCCACCATTCAGCGAGAGGTAACCACTTGACCCATTGTGTTTGTTTATCAGATACAAAACAACGAATATATCCTTCCAAACGTTTATTTACTATCTCATTTTGACCATCAGATTGAGGATGATAAGATAAGCTATGAGCTAATTGAGTACCCAAACAAGAAAATAACTCCATCCAAAAATTTCCAGTAAAAATGGGATCTCTGTCATTCACAATAACCCTTGGGCTTCCATGTAGCTTTTGAATTCTGTCCATAAATGTAGTAGCAACTGTACTTGCTTTAAATGGATGAGATAATGCACAAAAGTGTGCATACTTTGTAAGTCTATCAACTACCACCATGATGACATTCTTTCCTTCAGACTTAGGTAAACCTGTGATAAAATCCATTGAAATCTCCTCCCAACGCTGACTTGGAATGGATAAAGGTTGTAGAAGTCCCGGGTCTTAATTGTCTCCACTTTATTCTGCTGGCAAACCAAACATTCCGCCACAAACTTTTGAATATCAGATTTAAGGCCATCCCAAAAAAATTCTTTCTTCACCCTGTGGTAAGTTTTTCAAAATCCTGAGTGTCCTCCTAAAGGAGAAGTGTGCAATTCCAGAAGAATCTTTTGTTTTAGTTGGGAATTCTTACAAAGATATAAGCGATCTTTGTACCATAAGGAATCATTTTTTCAACTAAATGTATCAGATGTACTAGGATCTTGCTGCAACTTTTGAATGAGTGTCCATATATCTTTGTCCTTCTTCCATTCATCTCTTGCTTCGGTTATCCAATCTGGTTGGATAATAGAAATGGCACAAAGCAATGCTTCCACCTCTTCATTATTTCTTGAGAGTGCATATGCAACAACATTAAGCTTTCCTTTTTTGTAGATTATTTCAAAGTCATAACCCAACATCTTTGTGACCCATTTTTGCTGCTCTTCTGAAGATAGTATTTGTTCCAAAAAGTGTTTAAGACTATCATGATCAGTTTCTACCTTGAAGTGTCTTCCCATTAGGTAAGTTCTCCATTTCTTTAGTGCATGCAGTATTGCTAACATTTCTTTCTCATAAATGGGTTTCTGTAAATACTTTCCTTTGATTGGACGACTTTCAAAAGCAATGGGTCTTCCTTCCTACATTAAAACAACACCAATTCCATTTCCTGAGGCATCACATTCCATAATAAAGGTTTTTGTGAATTCTGGCGTACCTAAGACCGGTGCTAGGTACATTGCCTCTTTAAGATGTTCAAAGGCCTTAGTTGTTTCAGGAGTCCATGAAAATTCATCTTTCTTCAATAATGTTGTTAGAGGTGCTGCTATTCTCCCATAATTCTTAACAAACTTATGATAATACCCTGTTAACCTGAGAAATCCTCGCAACTGCTTTATGGTTGTGGGGACTTTCCATTCCTTAATGGCTTTAATTTTGTTAGGGTCTACTTTAACACCCTCATGAGATACAATATGACCCAGATATTCCACCTCTTGTACTCCAAAAAAACATTTGGATATTTTTGCATATAATTGTTTCTCCTGCAATAGTTTGAGCACCCTGTCAACATGTTCAACATGATCCTTCCAAGACCTGCTATAGATTAGTATATCATCAAAAAATACTAGCACAAATTTTCTAAGGAAGGGTTTGAAAATGGAATTCATCAACCCTTGAAATGTGAAGGTGCATTGGTAAGGCCAAAAGGCATGACCAAAAATTCATAATGACCCTCATGAGTTCGAAATGTTGTTTTTGGAATATCTTCAGTCTTCATTCTAATTTGATGATATCCTGAACGAAGATCCAACTTGGTAAAATAAAATTCTCCATGTAATTCATCCAATAATTCATCAATCACAGGAATGGGAAATTTGTCTTTAATGGTGAGCTTATTGAGCTCCCTATAATCCGGACACATTCGCCATGATCCATCCTTCTTGTGTACCAAAACTACAGGAGCAGAGAAAGAACTTTGACTAGGTTGAGTTATACCCGCCTCTAACATTTCTGCAATCATACGTTCAATTTCGCTCTTTTGGAAGTAAGGATATCTATAAGGCCTGATGTTTGGAGGAACACTTCCTGGAATCAAATGAATAGCATGATCATGATCATGAATAGGTGGGAGTCCTTTGGGAGTTCAAACACCTTGGAATGATTGTCCAAGACTTGTTGGAGATCTGCAGAAATAGATGATTTTGATGTTGGAACTTCTAGTGAGCATAATTGTGCAATTACGCCTCATTGTTATTTCTTTAGAAGCTTTATCATGACATTAGAGCTTATTATCTTTCCTGGCTTCACTGCAATACCCCGTAATTTGACTTCCTTTCCTTCTAAAAAAAAATTCAAGAAAAAGTTCTTGAAAATTAAAAGCTACCGTCCGCAAAGATTGTAACCATTGTACTCCTAGTACAACATCAGCACCTCCCATAGGAATGGAAAGCATTGGACTATTCAATACATATTCCCCCATGGTTAGCTTGATATTATGGCATTTTCCAGAGAATTTTATAGTTCCTCCATTTGCAACCATCACTTGACATTCTGGTGCTGGGTATAGGAAACAATTTAATTCCTTGGCTACCTTACAATGAATAAAATTATGGGTGCTACCTGAATCAATCAACACTATTACCTTTTCTTCTTGATATGTCCTTCTATCTTGAGAGTTTGAGGAGTGGTAATTCCTGCCAATGCATTACACGATATGGTCGGACTCATTTCTTCCTCTTCTAGGGTTGGTTTCTGGTGTATATCCTCTTCTTGTTCATTTTCTTCTTCCTCTTCACAATCTATGTAAAATAATTTCTTCTCAGCACACTTATGACCTTTAGTGTATTTGCTATCACAACTGTAGCAAAGCCCTTTTGCTCTTTTTTTCTTCCAATTGTTGTGGTGTCAACCTTGTAGGTTGTGGAAATCTAGGCGTAGCAACACTTCCTTCTTTATAGAATTGAGTGGTAGGCTTCCTTGTCGCCATAATTTTACATTCAAATTTTCTTGCCAACCTGAATGCCTTCTCCAATGAATCAGGTTCCAAAACACGAACTTCATGTTGGATGTTATCCTTTAGAGTACCTAAGAAGAGATCAATCTTGTGTTCCTCTGGAATATTAGTTACCCTTATATTCAATTTTTGGAACTCCTCAATGTGCTACCCCACTAAACCCTTTTGTTTGAGATTTATAAATTGGCTAAAGAAGGTGTTGCTCTTTGTATCCTCATAATGTGCTATCATTTCCTCCGTAAAAATTGACCAAGTGACAATTTTTTTACGGGAGCAAAGCCATCGATACCATACAAATGTATTTTGTTCTAAATGTAAAGTTGCAATGCGTACCTTTTGCATGTTTTGCACATTATGGTGATCAAAATATTGCTCCATCTGTAGTATCCATGTTACAGGATCCTTTCCATCAAACTTCCTCATATCTATTTTTGGAATATGGTGGTTCTTCCCGCCAACATTAGAGTTTATGAAATTACGATTAACATTTTTTTTTTTCTCATCATGAGTTTCCTCTACTATCTTTTCACCACTAGGAAACATTTCTTGTATCAACTTTGTCAAACCTTCTATGTCTTCTTTTAGATCATTTTTCATGTTTTCCATTTTAGCTTCCATGTCCTCCATCTTAGATTCCATGCCAGCTTCCATGCCATCTATGTTAGATTCCACGCCTTTCTTCAAACCATACATATTATTCTTCACACCATCCATCTTTGCTTCCATGCCTTTCTTCAAAACTTCCATTTCATTTTTTCCTGCTCTTTGCGAGAGTGAAATTTGGTGCACTTTCTCTTGTAATTTTGATAGATCATGTTGCAATTCTTCATCTTCATGAGTCATAGTAGAGCCTTCTGAAGGCTTAATGGGTGTTGAATTATTTTTATGGGGCATTTTTTAGAACCCAATACTGATATCTATTCTACAACATTCCCTTGGAATCAATTCAAATTGATTTTTCAAACAAGACTTCCGCAATTCGGAAAAAAAAAAATACACACCTTTTTCTTGCTTTTGAGGAGCTTGATATTTAAATTGGATTATCTCTGTGATTGTGGCTCTTCAATATCTAAAATTAAACACTGAAGTATCCCTCTGAACTCTCTTTTTAATGCCACAGGTCTGACCTGATTTGGATTCTCCAAGACAACGTTATGTCCAATCTCCCACAATGACCTAATTATGGACTGGTTCAGTAGAGTGAACTTGTACAACTTACCACATGTCACTTTTTCTTCCTTTGCCTCTAAAATTGATAGCCAAGAAACTAATTTCTGTGTACTTGCAACCAATTTTTACAACACTCCAATCCAATTCTCAGAGAGAGAGTTATTGAACTTTTCCCACGATCACATCTTTGAGATGAAATTCGGGAGCCTGAAAAAGCACTATCTTCCACAGATCATATCTCAAAAAATATTGTGAACCAAGCTCTAATATTTTCTTACGACTTTCCTCAGGATTTCATCTTCGCACCCTAAAAATTTCAGATTCTGAACCTTCGTATAAAAAATGTTATATCACCGCCAAATGTTGTGTAACCAGCTCCAAAAATAGAAGAAAAGAGATATCAACGCCCTATAAATAAGCCACTTCGATGGGGAAACCTCCAATACATTACATAAATGAAAAATTCTTGGATGATACAATTTACAAAACCTCCTTTCTATATATAGGAGTCCATGTGGCCATAATGTAATCCTAGTGGGCCACGATGTAATCCTAGCCGACCTATCAATAATAATTTAAGGGCACAATAATAACAAAATGGGAGTTACAAGGGTACAATAATAACAATAAAAGGGTTACAATAATAACAATAAGGGACTATACTAGTAATATAGGGACCTAACACGAAAATATGATGGCTTATATTTGATAAAGCAGTGATCCATATACAGTGATGAAACGGAAATATGGTGGTGCATATTTGATGAGGCATGATGTGTTTCAATGGAGAATGTAATGTGGACATAGTGATAAACACAAAACATGAGAACGAAATGTGAAAAAGGATTGTTTAATAAGTGAATTCAAGGACAAAATGTACACCATGGAGTAAGCATGCCAAACTAGCCAGGAAACGGAAGCCATGGATGCACCAGTCAAGCGATTGATGAACGATAAAAAAAATTTCAAAATGAAATATTACAAACACTGTGTAAATTTTTGAGAGACAAACCTCCGCCATTTCTAAGACCTCAAGCGAATGAAACACTATGTTTTTTCCACCATCGTTGCCTTTCACATGCTCAGTGAGAGAAGGAATGCTCTATAATCAAAACACACATCAGTTTTGAAACTCTGTGAGAAATTAATGAACAAGAGAAGACAAGGGAAAGTTGTGAGAAGAATAGAGGAAATTTAACGCAGCAAAGAGAGAGGGAGATATATCAGTGAGAATAATGGAGGGATAAGGAGAGTTGATTGAGATTTCAAGCTAAAATATCTGACAGATGTGGTAAGAAAGCACATTGTCAGGAGGAAAAAATCTCGTGAAGAACGAGGTAAGAAGAAAACTCAAATTTTCTTGTTTAAAACAACGATTATCGTATGAGTAAATCTCAGGGTTGTTGAAAAAAATATGAGTTATAAATGGAGTCCTTCTACCATAGTTTTTAAAACTTGTCATTGCCTTATGTTATGTCACTCCCACCACTCATAAACGCTCTGCCACCAGTCAACACTGAATCCTTTGTTGATTGAATGAGTAAATGATGAATATATTGAGTGATGTTTTGGTAAGTTGGCGCTACTTGAAACGCAGGGACTCCAGTCAAACTAAAATAAAAATCACGAGCATCATTGCAGAATAGGTAAACTTGAAAAATGTCTTCATGCATAGTCTTCAATTTCAATTTGAATTCAAATAGAGAGTGGAGAGTTTTATTTGAAATACACAGTGGGTTTGTTTTAAATGAGTTGTGTAGTAAATTCATTTCATTTTCATACTTAGTCAAAGAATCCGAACCAAGATTTATGGTGAATTTTTGGTTTAAAAAAATTCAGTCAACATGTTTTTTCATAAAAGAGAGCAAAGTTTGGTGAATTTGAAGAATACAATGAGCTCATTTTATGAAATTTTGATGAAACGGTGAGCGAATTTTCAAAAAATTCTTGCATAAATAGTGAGCTTATATTAGATATATAATGTTTTTCCTTAGAAAAAGGATTTTATATGGAATTGAAGGATTAGAAGAAACTGTTGTATAAAAATAAAAAAATAAAAAAAATTGACACAGTGAAACAAAAGGATAAAAAAAAAATTACAAATAGAGGTAGAGGATTTTTATTTTTTAAGAGACAGTGGATCAAATAAAGAGAGTATAATAATAGAAAAATGATTTCTTTTATGTATTTATAAACTCCTCTATATAAAATCTTGTGTTTGTTGAAGTAGTAAGCTCACTTCTTCCAAAGAAAATAGAGGATTGGTTTCACTTACTTGGAAAAGGCAACAAATAGAGGTAAGCCCCACTACTATGTGAGATCTAGTATTTGAATTTTTGTTTTCAAAAATGAAGTTAATGACAGTAGAGGGGTACATAAATTTTTTTTTAGACAAAATGACATCAAGAACAGAGCCTGAAAATTTTCAAACTGAACATTGGGGTAAAGATACAGTTGAGAAACATTATCAATCGGGCTTGATAGGCTTCCTTTAGAAATGTAAAGGGAATAATGAAGATATCACAAGGGAGTTTACAAACAATTGAAAAAATATCAAACTATGGTAGGTATTTTACACATTCCTTTAACTCCCGAATATATTTCTAAAGCCCTAGAGTTTCCATTATCAAGTGAACTTTACCACAAAGGATTTCATTTTAAGGACAGGGGTTGGACTTTCTTCCTATATAAGAACATAAAGGGTTCCTTTGACAGGAAAAATGGGATTCCTAGGGAATGGTTCAATGAACCTTGGGCTAATTAGTTTTGATAATCCAAAATTTCTTCACTTGTGATAGCAAACATAACATAGTACACCTATACCACATTAGGTTACTACAGCATATCAAGGGAGATATAAGGATCAATTTTCCATACTTCTTTTATAGAAACTTGATGAGGAAACAATAGGAAACAATCATCGTAGAGAGGGAAACATCATTATTGACCATTTATATGAGGCAAAAAAAGAGGAATTTAGAAGATAAAAGTAGCAAAGAAAACGAACCAGAAGTGCAAATCAAAGAGACATCTCCTTTAACCAAACAAGCCAATGAAATCCTTGAGAGGTTGTAGCAAGAATTTTATGAAAATATTGTAGAAAGAGATTCTTATTTTGAAAATGATGAGGTTGAGGCTACTTTAGTTACCAAAAATACCAAGGAGGAAGACCAAAACCTTAGGAGGATCATAGAGTTAACCAATAACCTGGAGGTAAGCTAGATAATGGAAAGGCACCTAAAAAGAGAAAATGAAACATATAAGACAAATAATAAAAATTTGATTAAATAAAATGAGAATATAAGTGAAGAAATGGGAAATAAAAGCCAAAAACAATCTTCTTTACATACAAGCATTCAGGTGGCTTAAGGAGAAAATTTCTTGGAAGGCCAAATATGAGAAACAGAAGGTCAAAGCCTCAATGTACAAGGAAGAACAATGCAATGGTATATATTCTCTTTTACATGTAGCACAACAAGAAGCTTCAGAGTCAGGAACAGGATCAGCATCAAAACTCAGGAGGTCCAAAAGGAAAAAGAAAGCATGAGGACATGCTTGAACATCAGCTTGGGGGAGATGTTGGCCCTCATTTTTTATCTCTTTTTGTTTATGAAATACATCTTATTTTCCATACTATCCATATATACACCATCATATTCACCTTATTTTTACCAATAAATGCATATACAGGTATTTAAATTAATCTTTTCAATTCTTAGAAGTTTTTATAAAAATTGAATTTTATGTGCATTTTTGGACTACATCAGAAATTCCTGTAATGGCCTCATGGTTTGCATATTTTCAGGAAACTTGGGTTCGAGCTGGATATATTTATAGAAAGATTGGGAACTAATATTAAGTGTACACATGTTGGTTTAGTCAAACCAAGCTTCAATAGGCCTGGTCAAAGGCAGTCAAACAAGACCTTTTTTATGGAGGATCCCTAGGAACTAGGTCAAATTTCTTATTTTATGGGATTTTCCATATTTTGATGGATCTGATAGATGAATTTGACCTAGTTGGATAAGATAAGGATAGCCATGTCTATAGGAGACATTTTAGATGAATTTTTTGTATATTTTATATATTTAAGCCTCAGAATTTGAAGGCTTTGATATGTATAAATTGTATGACTTAACATTATTATTTCTGAGACTTTGGAGAGCTAATTGAGGATTTGTTCTATTCCATTTACTGATGTTATATGTTGATTGATTGACTGAAGTTTTAGTAGCTGAAATCACTTTTAGTGTATGAGGAAAGGGTGGAGGGCCACTACACTGAGCTAAGTGCACTTCCTAGTTATTTGTAGTTGCAGTTTCTGATTTTTTTTTTTTTATGCTTAACTTGATGATTAGACTCTATGATGATGTTTTATGAGTGATGATGAATCTAATTATAATTTTTATTCTTCATATGAAAGGGAAATAAAATGTTTAAGTTAAACATTATTTCTATCTAATTAAGATCATAAGTCAGAATTCACATTTTCATGCTTTTTAATGTTTATCTGAATTCCTATTTTCTAACAATAGCATTATTGATGAATGAATCTATGATGAAGGACAACAAGGACCTATTCAGTTAAGAGCCTTTTAAATTATTTTTTCATACATCTTAATCTATTTCTCAATTCATGAAGTAATCTTGTTAGAGAAGGACAAACAAATCTCTTAAGTTAGCAGATTATTCTATTATTGATTACACACTTGAATTTAGAAATTATTTAAGTTAGATTTGTGTTTGTAGTATGAATTTCCCTAATCATTGATAAATCATCTTCTAACTTGATCATAACTGAAACCCATATACGTTGGGGATGCTTCTAATTCCTACTAGCCCGGATTGATAGTAAATACTTGTGTTTGTTTACCTGTTAAACAACCTAATATAAATTTGAAGCACTGTTATGAGAAATCAAATCATAAGATAGAGTCTAAGAAAGGTTGTAAAGGGAAAGGCAAAGCTAAAGGTAAATGTTCACCGAAGGAAACAAGACCTCGAGATGCAAATGAGAAAGAGAATGTTATTCCTTATAATAAGTTTAATGCAATTAGAAGGGACATGAGTAATAGCCTAGAGGGCAGCAGAATAGATGTGATGGTAAGGGACAATTGCAGTTTTATATATGTGACAAGCAGAATATCAAGAAGGATGTTTTGTCGTATCAGGGTGGTAGGCCTTAGATCTACAGTACATATGTTGGGCAGTGCATTCCTCATATATATGCAGCATTGGATAATAGGAAGGTGGATCATCAAGAATCTATTATCGAGATGGATGGTAAGCTTTGTGATCAAGTTTTTTTCTATTTTGATTGACCCTGCATCTAATTATATTTATGTTAACCCTAACATGGTGGATAAGCTTGGTTTGAGAAAATAAGTGCATGCAAAATATTGGTTAGTGCAATTGGTTATAGGTACTAAGAAAATATTTCATCATTGGGTAAGCGCTTGTGCATTTGAGTTGAATGGTATGCCTACATTAGCACATCTAAATATACTTATATTGTGATCATATAGTATGCTTTTGGGTATGGATTGGTTGTATCTTCATAGGACTAAGGTGGGCTTTTATGATAATGCTATTGAGTGCTTGGATAAAAATGGAGAACAAGGAATCTTATAAGGTAAGAAGAAGGATACATTAGTTATAATGGTCACAACTATGCAGACCAGGTGCGGTCACAGGAAAGGGTGTGTGTTATTTGTAGTTCACATTTCTAGTGATAAAGGTAAGGATGTCGAGGATGCATAGGTATTGAGAAAATACCCAATTTTGCAGCAGTTTCATGATGTATTCCCCATAGAGATTTCAGAGTTGTTGCCTCATAGGGAAGTGGAATTTTTTATTGAGTTGGTACTAGGGGGAGCACCACCATCAAAGGCCCCTTATAGGATGAGCATTCTATAGTTAGAAGAATTGAAGTTGTAGATGAAGAAAAATATTGAAAAGGGATACATTAAGCCAAGTGTATCGCAATGGGGTGCACCGATATTTCATGTGAATAATAAGGATGGTACTCTCAGGTTGTGCATTTATTACAGGCATTTGAATAAGGTGATGATTAAGAACATGTACCCCTCAAGGAATATTGATGACATGTTTGATCATTTTAAGGGAAAAACAATGTTCTCAAAGATTAATTTTAGATAAGGATATCATTAGGAACACATCAAAGAAGAGGACATCTACAATATTGATTTCAAGACCAGGTACGTGCATTATGAGTTTGTTTTGGTTCCTTTTGGTTTGAATAATGCTCCATTTACTTTTATGTGCTTGATGAATAGTGTGTTGCATCCTTATCTAGACAAGTTTGTTATTGTATTCGTTGATGATATAATCCTATATTCTAAGAATGAGGAAGACCATGTTGAATAATTAGTAACTATATTGATATTGCCAAGACATAATCAGTTTTACGCTAATCTTAGAAAATGCATATTCTTTCATACAATGGTACATTACTTGGGGCATGTTGTATCCAAGGAAGGCATATAAGTGGATCTGGAAAATATAAGATATATAATGGAATGGGCAAGCCCTAGGAATGTGGATGAGGTCATATCATTCATGGGGTTAGCAGGTTATTACAGGAGGTTCATCAGTAACTTCTTGCAGATTTATTATCCTATTACATCATTTCATAGAAAAGGAAATAGATTTAATGGATAGAATAATATGTAGTGATTTTTGAGTAATTAAAGAAGTTACCTACAAATGCTCTATTATGAAACCAGCTCCAAAAATAGAAGAAAAGAGAGATCAACACCTTAGAAATAAGCCACTTCGAGGGGGAAACCTCCAGTACATTACATAAATGAACAATTCTTGGATGATACAAATGAAAAACCTCCTTTATATATATAGCAGTCCATGGGGCCACAATGTAATCCTAACCGAACTAACAATAATAATGTAAGGGCACAATAATAACAATATGGGGGTTACAAGGGTACAACAATAACAATAAGGGGGTTACACTAACAACAATAAGGGACTATACTATTAATATAGGGACCTAACATGCTCCACTCCTTCAAAAATGTGTTGTCCTCAATGCTTGAGTAGCTCTGGGTCCTTCTGTATAAAATTCTCATCCTCCCATGTAGAATATTCAGTGCATAAGTTCTTCCATTTGATGAGATACTCTGAAATTGATCGATTCCGTACCTGTCAAGTTCTTGTTTCCGTGACTGCTTCAGGTTCCAATATGGTTTTTCCTTCCTCATCAAGTTTTGAAAATATTTTTTGAGCTGGAATTTTGCCCCCTATAACCTTCTTTAAGCATGAAACATGGAAAACTGGATGCACTCACTAAGAATCAAGAAGCTCCAATTTGTATGCCATAGTACCAATATTTTGCAACACCTTGTAAGGACCATAGTACTTTGGAAATAATTTATTATCCTTCTTAGCTTGCTTGAGCAACATTTTTTTGTATGGTTTTAGCTGTAAAAATACCTAGTCTCCTACATCAAAACTTATCTCACTGCGATGTTGATTTTCCTGTTGTTTCAATCGATTTTGTGCCAAAATTAGGTTATCCTTTAACAGTTGGAGAACTTATTGTTGATGCTCGATGTGATATTCCACTGTTTGAACCCTAGAATTTTCCCTTAAAGAATATGTGATGGAAGGTGGATGATATCCATAAAGTTCCATAAATGGGGTCATTTTTACTGCAGTATGGAAGGAAGTGTTATACCACCGTTCAACAAGAGGTAACCACATGAACCATTATTCTTGCTTATCAGATACAAAACAACGAAGATATCCTTCCAAACATTTATTCACTATATATGTTTGACCATCGGATTGAGGATGATAATATGAGCTATAAGCTAGTTGAGCACCCAAACAAGAAAAAAATTCTGTCCAAAAATTTCCTGTAAAAATGGGATCTCTGTCACTTATTAATATTTGGGTTCCATGTAGCTTTTGAATTGATTCCATAAATGCAGTAGAAATTGTACTTGCTTTAAATGGATGAGATAATGCACAAAAGTGTGCATACTTCGTAATTCTATCAACTACCACCATGATGACACTCCTTCCTTTGGACTTAGGTAAACCAGTGATAAAATCCATTGAAATATCCTACCAACTGTTACACCATTTTTTGGTCATCTAACCTATTATCATTAGATGGATCCAAGTACACCATGTAAGACCAATTTTACCCTAAGTAAAATTGCTTTCACTTTGAAAATAACTTAGTAAACCACCTTTATTAAGTTGTTTATGGTCTAAACAGGAAACCCCATGAGGAAATATTAAATAAATCTACATTTGTTTGATTTTCCTCAAGGAATAATTAGTTAAAAAATAGTTTAATTAATATTCCTAGTTATATTTAACCTAAAACAAGGAAATTAATTAGATAAATCATTATTTATCTTATTATTTTCTAAATAATAGTTATTTAAACCTTATTTAAATAATATTCTTTGTTAAATATGACTAAATCACCCATAAATAATTAAATAAATCATTATTTATTTGATTATTACTCAACCACGTCCTTAAAATGATAAATAAATCATTTATTTATTTATTATTTACAAATAAAGGGATTTGACCCAAGTCAAATTCCTTTTCCCTCCAACAAATATAATAAAATATTCCATAAAAGTTGGATATTGATTTGGTTAATAATATTTTTATTATGCACCAATATCTAGACTAACTCAATATTTTGTTATAAATAGAAGGGTTTTCCCATTCATTTACCCCCTTTTGTTGTCTAAAGATCACTCTGTATCTACATTTTTGGTCTGACTATTGATCCACTATCATAGTCATATTTTGCTACCATTTTTTGTCTGGGTTTTCTACATTATCAAGAGAGAGGAATTTTAGATCTGAAGTGCTGAGGACTTACAAGAACCCATCCCATTGAGGAGAACTGGGAACACCCTCCCGTTTTTTCCTCCCAGGTGCCCTTAATACAAAATTCATTCAACATATTCTTGTCTTCTCTATTGGATGCATGGAGTAAATCTTGTTTTTTTTTACTGTTTAATGTCTTCTAATGCATAGATCTAGATTTTTGCAGCATTTATCTTGATCACCTAACTGCAGATAATTTGAAGATATTGGCAGTCATCTTTGCTATTAGGGTTGTTTGTTATGCACAGCTAAAGTGGTCTTTTTTCATACACTTGCAATTAAGATTCATACTAACACCAACGTTGACTTGGAATGGATAAAGGTTGTAGAAGACTTGGCATCTTAATTGTCTCAACTTTATTTTGCTGGCAAACCAAACATTCCGCCACAAATTTTTGAATATCAGATTTAAGGCCATTTCAAAAAAATTCTTTCTTCACCCTGTGGTAAGTTTTTAAAAATTCTTAGTGTCCTCCTAAAGGAGAAGTGTGAAATTACAAAAGAATACTTTGTTTGATTTGTGAATTCTTGAAAATATATAAGATATATTTGTACCATAAGGAATCATTTTTCCAACTAAATGTATCAGATGTACTAGTATCTGGCTGCAACTTTTGAATGAGTGTCCATACTTCTTTGTCCTTCGTCCATTCGTACCTTGCTTCGATTAACCAAACAGGTTGGATAATAGAAATGGCAGAAAGAAATGTTGTAATGTTCCAAAATTAGAACAACTACACTATTGGGAATAATCTGAGTTATTACCAATATGGAGCTTCAGAAACCATGAGCATGGAAATGTAGATTAGCTCATTAGATGTCCAATAACATCATACCATCATATGAAAGAACCTCAGCAAGAGATTCGCCTATATTCTCCTTACCAGTTGGGGAAATGCAGCAATATAGGGCATAAAATAGTTGTCTTCAGAAAATAACGCTATGTAAGTGAGAAATGGGACTTGGATCCCTTAGAATAAATGATATAAAACTTAAATAAATAATTTTAGGTGAAACAAATCACTTTAGCTCATATAAATAGATCTCCCAAGTCTATGTAGCTAAAATAAGCCAAAACCCCATAGACTAGCTCATGCAGCAACTACTGAAGCAAGTATTAGGATGAATCTATAGTGTAAGTTTATGAAAAAATACCCTTTTAGCTGTGCATAAAAAATAGCCCTAACAGCAAAATATAGCTGCTAATATCTTCAAATATGTAGTTAGTTGATCAATACAAATGCTGCAAAAATCCAGATCTATGCATAAAAAGACATTAAGCAATAAAAATAAGGTTTTGCTCCATACATCCAATAGACAAGACAAGAACAATATTTTTTGAAGAATTTTATATTAATGACACCTGGGAGGAAAACAAGAAATGTGTTTCCAATTCTCCTCAATGGGATGGGTTCTTGGAAGTCCTCAGCACTTCAGATCTAGAATTTCTCTCTCTAGTTGGTGTAGAAAACCCAAACAAACATAGAACTCAAAGGGAGCTCACAAAGCAAATAATAGAAATTATGACAATGATAATGGCTCAAAGTTAGACCAAGAGTATAGATCCAAAGTGATCTAAGAGGCAACAAAAGGTGATGAATGTTAGGAAAAAACCTTCTATTTATAACAAAATATTGGGTCATTCTAGATCTTGGTGCATGATTAAAATAATATTAACCAAATCTAGATCCACCTTTTATGGAATATTTTATTATATTTGTTGGAGGGGAAAGGCATTTGACTTGGGTCAAATCTCTTTATTTGTAAATAATAAATAAATAAATGATTTATTTATTATTTTAAGGAAGTGGTTGAATGATAACTAAATAAATAATTATTTATTTAATTATTTATAAATGATTTAGTCATATTTAAAAGGGAATATTATTTAAATAAGATTTAAATAATTATTCCTAGAAAATAAGAAGATAAATAAGGATTTATCTATTTAATTTCTTTGTTTCGGGTTAAATATGACCAGGAATAATAATTAAATTATTGTTTAATTAATTATTCCATGAGGAAAATCAAACAAATATAGATTTGTTTAATATTTCCCCTCGGGGTTTCTTGTTTTGACCGTAAACAACTTAATAAATGTGTTTTATTAAGTTATTTTACATAGTGAAAGAAATTTTACTTAGGGTAAAATTGGCTTACATGGTGTACTCGGGTCCATCTAATGATAATAGGTTAGATGACCAAAAAATGGTGTAACAGATTTTCCCCTAGCGTGCGAGTGTTAGGAGAAAATCATATGACCGAAGTACGTTGTAAGAATTCAATCACCAGACATCAAAAGGGAATTCAGAGAGAGAGATGTAAGGTAGACTAATGTGTTGAAGAACTAGACCCTGAGGAGATGAGACTTACAGGTGCGACAAGTCTCTTTTTATGAATGGGTACCTATGCTAAAGGCGGCGGGGGAGGCATACCTATGCCCACCGAGACAAAGTACAAAAGAATAGTGCATCCAATAAACAAGGGACCGAACTGTAAAGTACATGCTGGCATAAACATGAGCCATATAAAAGATATAATAAGGAATCCCACATACATGATGTGCCTGGGATAACAACCAGGACTTATATAATAATATCTGAGTACATGAGATACGAATACAACCCCAATGCCCCTATAAACGGGGAAGGGCTTGCAAAATTTGACTGATACATGCAAATCAAAGAGGTGCTGCAAGCGGCTAAGGCCGATGTCATCAAATATATAGAGCTGCATCGAAGGCTGCGATGAAGAGGTCATCTGGGCATGTGGGGGGCTACCTGCAGGGCCACCCACTCATGAGGGTTGAGACATCTCACACACACCCAGGAATCATTGATATCAGCTGTTGCATCACTGAACCATCAAGTATACGGATCTCGATTGTGCTGAAAGGAGTTGGAGCCAAGTTACACCGCCCTCTAGACCTGTCTTCTAGAATGAATGAGATGATGTCGACAGAAGGAGTTCCACCATATATGAGGCGATAAGGGATCCTCAGCTAAGGTACAAGAGAAAATAATAGAGTGACTGACAGACTGACACCAATGATAATGATGAGATGGGGGGTACTGAGTAGCGAATGGGTGACTGCCCTTGTTAAAGCATAAAGGGAATGGCTGACCTGGCAACGACTGACACAATATCATGAGGGATAGGGGGCAGTGGGACTAAAGGCCATAAAGTGTGACATGAAAGAGGGACCAGGCAATGAAGGATGGAGGACTATAGCGGGATACAAAGGGACTCGGGATAGACTCCATGAATGCGATGATGACTCAACTCAGATGCTTTAAACAAGGGCAACTCGATGGTGCTGCTACACAGTGAAGGTCCAATGGGGACCATAAAAACATGAGTACAAGATGGTAACTCATGACGAAAATCAACACGAATAAGGACAAGTATGGAGGCAAAGTGGTTCCCCCTTGCAAGCTTTGCTTTTCTTTCCCGGAGCTAGCCCAATAGGAAAAGGGTCTTGTGGAGGTGCTGATGGAACTGTAGCAACAGAGGAAGCTAGGGGAACCGGTTGAACTGGTGTCAAAGCAAAGTAGGGTTTGGGGTGACCTGGTGGGGTAGCGGCTAGAGGGTCGAGGTACCAGACGGGTATACCCAGGGTCAAGTTAGGGAGAGAAAGGGTGGCCATGATGGGAACCGAATAGAATCTAGGAGGGGGAGCAAGGAAAGGTATCTGCCCAGTGAGGTAATGACCAGGTGAGACGGCTCCAAGATGGTTAAGGCCTGGTGGAACTGACTCGGGAGGATAAAGGGGCTCATGGGTACCAGCTATAGGAGAAGGGCTAGAAGGAGTAGTTCCAGCTGGTTGTGATGAAGGGCTAGGAGTAGGTTGTAGTAGGCAAGGTTGAGGTTGTGGACTAGTCGAAGCAAGCCGCTTAAGGGCAGCCTGAGATGATTACATCATGCAAACATTTGATAAGCTAGGATCAGAGACAGGAGGGGGAGGAAGACCATGGAAGGCTCCAAGCAAAGAGGAGTCTTTTTAGACGCCAGGAGAGACACTTGTTAAAGAATCGATGGTTTTCTTATTGGTCACAGAAGAGATGGTCATCTCAATTGAGGTCTGAGATTTTGGCTCATGATACGTCAACTGGTCAATGGTGACTATCCTTCCATTATGAGGTAAAAACATCTTATGGTGGATCGCAGATGGGACAACAGACATGGCATAGGTGTAGCTACACCCCAAAAGAATGTTGTAATATAGAGGGGCATTGATGACTTCCACATCAACGCAAACCATCTTGCCCGTGAGAGCGATAGGACAATTATGGAATAGGTTAATGGGTTGGGAGGCGTGGCCATCCCATGCTCGAAGGGCGATCATGGAAGGGGCAAACTCAGAAGATCCGAGCTGTTTCCAAACCAAAGAAGACATTACACAGGTGGATGCCCCCTCATCAATGATACACAGAGACACGTTAGCATTCCGTATTTTGACTGGGATTTGGAAAACTACCGAAGAAGGAAGAGGAGGATGTTCTGATTGATGAGTGTCGAAAACAATCAATTGGTCATCAGCAAGATCTACATTTCCCATGGCTGATAGTAGAGCCTTCTTTGGAGAAGGGAAAGACTGAAGGAGTTCCATTGTTGAAATGGCAGTAGGAGATTATGTCAAATCATCTACTATGCTATACAAATGAGCAGCTCGACCAGAAGCAACATTTCTGTGTAATGGTCCCTTAGGAATCTTGGTATGAACCTCAACTTTGGGCTGATGGATATGCAAGGGAGCATTGGATATCGAAAGAGGCTCTGTAGAACCTGAAGAAGGTGACTCAGGGACAGACAGAGCGGGAGGCTTGGGGTACTAACGAGACCGAGTTTGAAGGTTAAGGTCAATGGTTATAGGTTGATCATAGTTCATCATGAGGATCTGGTAATCATAGGAACCAGAGGAGGAAGGTTGAGTGGCCACCTGTCCGTCAGGTGGTTGGGTAGCCACAAATTCTTACTGGGTGAAAGGATTGGTAAACACAACCGATTGAGTGGTGGCCACATTGGGGGGAGCAGTAGGGGAGGCATGTTGTCCTCGAATTTTTTCTTGAGACTTTAACATCTGTCGCATCTGTGGTAAAAGGGGACAATCATGAGTGTAATGACCGTAAACATCACAAAACGAACAAGGCTTATTTGTACAAATAGGCCTGTCTGGCTTGGGCTGAGTGCCCTGTTGCTGGTTAGCAGTGTTAGAGTCAATACCTTGAGGATTGGGTCCATGAGTACCAAGGGCAGATTGATTTTGATTTCCTTTCCTCTTCCTTTGAGAAGAAGGGGGATTATTCATGCCCTACTGTGAAAATACTTGCCCCAAAGGGGGTGGTAGTTATTGTGGCTGGGGTTGAGAAGGCAAGGGAGGCAGAGGTGCAAATGTTGGAGGAGTTTGGGCACCAGGCTGTGGATAAGGATAATGGTTAGGGTGGGAAACATTGAGGTAAGCAGGAGGTTGGGCAAAAGGATGAGGCATTCTGTATCATGGATACATGCTACCTGGAGGGGGAAAATTGCTGGAGGTGCTAGCCCCTCCCAGAGGGAGGCCATAGCCCATAGGAGGTGGAGTGTATAGATGAGAAAGAGCTCCAATGATACCGTCAGTAGAATGAGATGCGCCCAGGGTGTTAGTGCCACCGGGTCTGGGGAGGTCAAGAAGGACGGTATAAACATAACCAGACTAAGCGTAGATCAGGTCATATTTCAAGGCTATTTGGAGGGCGGCTTCTTCGGTTTGAGGAAAATGAGATGCAACATATTTGCTGATGGCGGGTAAGGGAGATCTAAGGAACCAGTCCACGTAGACCTGATCTTCGAAGGTAGGAGCTCGACATAGGCTCTTTATTCTCCGCCATTCCTGAACATGATCGGACAGGCGGGTCACAGATGATTGACGGAAAGAATTCAAGAGTTTGGTACTAATGTCGTATCGGAGAGGGAGATGGAAATAAGATAAGAAGGCTCAGGAAATGGTCACAAAGGTGGTATGGGAAGAGGAGGTCTGATCAACATACCACTTAGAAGCTTCACCTATAAGTGTGTGTTGGAACAATCGAAGATGGATGGAATCATCGGTAATGGAATTGGAAGAACACTACATGTGGAAAGATCAAATATGGTTGGAGGGATCTTCTCCAGCAAGGCCTTCGAACTTGGGAATGTCGAAGGGGAGCTTGGTTGGCATAGTAGGCCAACCAACATCGTGGTGAATAGGGTCATAGATCAACTGATTGAAATCAGGGAGATTGAGGCCTGCCATGTAAGGGAGCAAGGGGATAGCCGAGGTAGTTCCCGTGGAGGTTCTACTAGTAGCATTCCCGGTAGTAGGGTCGGGATTACCGCTAGCATTAGGCCCTGGACCAGACATAGTGAAGGTGACAGGGGGAGAACCAGAAGTTAAAGGAGAACCCAATGAATCAAAAGAGGAGTCAGAGTGCGAACTCGAAGGAGGACTAACTCGACGATGGTAGGAAGGAGTAGGTCGACCAACTGAAAACTAAGGATGAAGGCCAAGAAGTATCCAATATATACGCCTTGGGGGTGCAATTGTGACAACACAAACATGACATAAAGGGAAGAAGAATGACCAACAAGGGCAAGGAGGTGCAGAATCAAGTGATTACAATGTCGAAACAAGGGCAGAGAGGTGCAGTGTCAATTGATTTTACAATGTTTTAAAGTCTTTACCTAACGGTGTTAACCAGACTCTTCTTCACTTAGGGTGAGTGTGTGGCATGCATTAATTTTAATTTTTAAACCCAGACGTTTTGAGAGCAAAAGAAAAAGTGTGCTGCATAACTGAAAATAACTATGCAAAGAACAATATATAATGTTGAAATAATAAAAAATTAACAGCTAACAATCCATCAATCTAACCCAAGGAGGCGGGTCTCTCAAAAACTAGTCTAACAAAGGGAAAAAATATAATCAAAACACACTGAAAATAAGCCAATAGATCTAATGTCAGGAGGGACAGGGATCTAAAGGATAAATCTACTAAAAAGAGGTGCAGAAAACAGCAAAGAGACAAAGGCAAGGTTGTTGTGAAAGAGGAGGCAAAAAGCTAAAGGCAATAGGGAAAAGAAGGTGACCCTAAAGGCAAACCAAAGCAAAACTATATGACTTGATTTGGATGGAAAAATAGATGATCTAAAAGGGATCTAAAGAGGAGGTATTAGATCTGGAAAAGAAATGGTTGAAACTCTGAAAATTTAGACACCTGCAACAGCTAAAAACTCTTCCACAGAGAGTGGAGGGTATTAAAGCCCTAGGGGGCTAAATTCCCACTTAGTTGAGTAAAAAAAAACAAGAACAGGTCTAAACAGGTGGAGACGGAGGCTAGAAAACCCTGACAGAAGCTTCAGACAAACCCAAAAAACTTTCATAAAATCTGTAGAAAAAAGTGCAAGTCACGGGTTCTGACCTATTTTCTGTCCAGATCGCAGTTTTGAGGCTGGAAAGTGTGTCCTGCAGTCCAGGTCATAGTTTTAGGGCTGAAAAGTGTGACTTGCAATTCCGGGTCTCTCGGCGGCAGATTTCAGAAAAAATTGTCGTCTTAGTTGCAGCTGATGTCTATTACATGTGTAATAGGGCCAGAAACAAACGGAAGTTATAAATTTTAATTTTTGAGGGTTTTATGGGAAAAAACAACATAAAAATAGGAAAAAAAAAAAACTGAAGAGAAACCCTAGGGTTTGAAGTAGCTGGATATGCAGGAATATAAAAAATGATAGCGGTTGTAATTGAAAACCCGTGTGGAGTTGCCAGTTGTTAGGATGAGTCTTTAGTGTAAGTGTATGAAAAAAGACCCTTTTAGCTGTGCATAAAAAACAACCCTAACAGCAAAAGATAGCTGCTAATATCTTCAAATCTGTAGTTAGTTGATCAAGACAAATGTTGCAAAAATCCAGATCTATTCATAAAAAGACATTAAGCAGTAAAAATAAGGTTTTGCTCCATACATCCAATAGACAAGACAAGAACAATATTTTTTGAAGAATTTTATATTAATGGAACCTGGGAGGAAAACAAGAAAGGTGTTTCCAATTCTCCTCAATGGGATGGGTTCTTGGAAGTCCTCAACACTTCAGATCTAGAATTTCTCTCTCTTGTTGGTGTAGAAAAGCCAGACAAACATAGAACTCAAAGGGAGCTCACAAAGCAAATAATAGAAAATATGACAATGATAATGGCTCAAAGTCAGACCAAGAGTATAGATCCAGAGTGATCTAAGAGGCAACAAAAGGTGATGAATGGTAGGAAAAACCCTTCTATTTATAGCAAAATATTAGGTCATTCTAGATCTTGGTGCATGATTAAAATAATATTAACCAAATCTAGATCCACCTTTTATGGAATATTTTATTATATTTGTTGGAGGGGAAAAATATTTGACTTGGGTCAAATCCCTTTATTTGTAAATAATAAATAAATAAATGATTTATTTATCATTTTAAGAAAGTGGTTGAAAGATAATTAAATAAATAATTATTTATAAATGATTTAGTCATATTTAACAAGGAATATTATTTAAATAAGATTTAAATAATTATTCCTAGAAAATAAGAAGATAAATAAGGATTTATCTAATTAATTTCTTTGTTTTGGGTTAAATATGACCAGGAATAATAATTAAATTATTGTTTAATTAATTATTCCATGAGGAAAATCAAATAAATATAGATTTGTTTAATATTTCCCCTTGGGGTTTCCTGTTTTGACCATAAACAACTTAATAAATGTGTTTTATTAAGTTATTTTACATAGTGAAAGCAATTTTACTTAGGGTAAAATTGGTCTTACATGGTGTACTTGGGTCCATCTAATGATAATAGGTTAGATGACCAAAAAATGGTGTAACGGGAAGCACTGCGTTATTCTAGTGAGGATTTATGTAGTAAATGGAGAAGGAAGGTTGATATATAGTTTATATTAATAATACAACAAATAAATGGAGATTTAACCTCTTATACAGCAGAAACAAGACACTCGGCAAAGGATTTCGGTAAAATGCATGTACAAAGCAACCCTGCAGAAAATAATGCAGTTTAGTGCAACATTGTATTAAACATGACTGAATATGGCATATAAATGCTGAGTAATATAGAAATATGGCCAAAGGCCTTCTTATTAGATCTCCCGGAGGGAAATGAGCACCTCCCCCTCAAAGACTAGCATAAATCAAAGGGTGCAATTGCGATGTTGTTGTCCCTGCATAAAGGACACAGTTTTCTGAAGGAGACTACATTATGGTTGAGTATGGATGAATGGCCCTAAGCCAAATACTGAAATGAAGCTCAAATCACTCCCCTTTGATCCCTGAAGCAAGCTGATCTAAAGAGAGGATGGAATTCCTGCACAGGAATTCCTTGCACTAAGCAGTGCAACAACTCCGGCTAAATAGCTGAAGCATGCAAGTGGTCTCAAGACCAAAATAGCTGAATACATGAATGAATTCCCTTTGATTCTATGCCTGCCTTTTATCTTTGGTGAGCTTCCTCACCCCTAGGACCCACACAATGTTGAGGTGACTTCCTCATGAAGCTTCCTCTTTCAAAACTGCGCTGCCCTAGCTAGCTTCCCTCCTCCTTGTGAGAGCGTTGTTGACTTGGTCAACTACAACCAATCCACCTACAATGCCTCTGTTCACACCAAGGGATCTTCAATCCGGTTCTCATATGTGTGTCTAGGCTGATACTTGTTCACATTGAGCTAGTTTCTTTGAGTGATTTCTTCCTCCTCAAGAATGCATGTTGACTTAGTCGAACTTGACTATGTCCTCATCTAATTTGCCCTTATTCACACTTGGAAGTGTAAAACCAGCTCCTAAGGTGTTCTCCTTCCTTACTAAGGTGTAATTTATTCATAATTTTATTGTTCATGGACTTTCTTACCCATTTATTCCTCTCCTAGGTGAAAGTAGCAAAATCTAATATTCCAAATTGTTGTGTGCCAATTTTGGAATATTATAGTCCTCCCCTCCCAAATGTTTCCTGTCCTCAAGCCACTACAAGGATAATACTGAAGATCATCCTCTTATTCCCTGTAGTAACCTCATAAGATAAAATCCTCCAAGTATCAAGGTGTTGCATCATCAATATATCTCCAAGTTGCCTCTCCCAAGTGTGTAAGCTATCTAAATAGCTAACATTATGTGATAGTAGAACATCCATGGAAGCAACAATGGGTTGTTTAAAGATTCTCTTGAAGCATGGGGGCTGATATAGATTGGGACTTATCATCCCCATTTAAATCTCTCCTCCCCAAGCTATCAACCAAGAAAAATGAGCCACCCTCCAAAATGGTAACTCATGTAGATCATCCTCCACCTGAAGCTCCAGGAAAGTAGGTGGGTTGAAATTCTGATCATGGTAGACATAGTAGCCTACCCCACGCTGCTCTCCTCTCCACTTAAGACAAGTGTAAAGGATTTTCTGATCTTTGGCTGCCATCATGTTTCCCTCAAATGACAAGAAGGAAGCTAGACCTCCAAAGGCCCCTCTCCCAGCACTGTGCAACAAGCTGGCCCAAATCATCTCATTCATGATGGACAAGAAATTACCACCATATGGCATCCCATCCATCTCATGGTCATCCTCATTAAGAAACAAATATGTTTTTGTAGAGGCCATGTCTCCTCCCATGCTCCCCTTAGAGCATGCAAGGCAAAAAGTGTAGGGATGCTCCCCCCCCAAGAACACATCCACTCTATGTGTTCCTCCTCCAATCATGCTCCTCATATAGGTAAGAATAATATCAGTAGGTAGGATCATGATCATCACCATAATGAAATAAAGACTGAAGGTTATATGTGAGACTGGAAGGTACCAACAGTCTCCCAAGTGGTCACAGCGCAATTTTCTCCACTGCAGCTTCAGATAATAGCATGGAAAGTAGTTCCTTGATAGATGGCTAGTTTTTTAAGTCACCACATCTACCAGCAATTAGTAAATGGTTGAGTGTATCGACTGAGCATACAATAAGTAACCAAACACTTGCCCCAAACCATATAATATATTGTTGTCTCCATCATAATATCTGGCCAAAAATAGACCATGGAGCCTAAAGAGAAATTTGCCCCTTTGGAGAGCAATGCACTGCAAGGAAATGGTAAGAGTATACAAATATTGTGTTGAACAATCAATAAGTGCAAAAATAGCATTCTTTCCATGTGATGGAAGAAATATAGTGACAAGATCCATAGAGGAATCCTCCATAGTGGTATGGCCTACCAATCTGAAGAGGAATGAATCACATGCTCCATGAAAATCCTCCTTCTTATGCTTGGACATCCAAGTCAAGGAGAACATACCACATCAACCAATGAGTCCTTCCACCACTCTATCAATCTGACCTCCTCTATGCCCACCAAGTGCATCAAATATGAAGTGATCTTGGGAACACCCCATCAGCAAGATCAGGCCCAAAAGTGACAGCGTTGTTGGCCTATGCAAACAGGCTCCTACCAACTCATAAATACATTCTCTAACATGTTCTATGTCAAAGACTCCTCCCATAATGTTTCCATCTCCTCCCATTGCAACATCATGATAAATGTGAGTGCAAATATGTCCTTGCCCTCTCTCAATCCTCCAAAGCAAAAAGTTTCTTTGCTGCCACATCATACCTCCATCATAAAACTGATGTAGTGAAAACAAAATGACCATATCATCATAATGCATCCACACTCCTTGCTACCCCATGATGCAAGTACTCTGCCAAGTATCCTCCTCCCTCATACCCTAAGAAGAAGGATATGCCACATGATGGACAAACTCTCTCAAGAGTAGCCAACACAGTCTTGCCTCTTATTGCCCGGTATCATAGAGTTGCAAGTAACTTTCCAGCTTCTTGCTCTCTATCCACATCCACCTATCCATCCATGGATGCCTCCTATCATTCTCCATCTTGGCACTCCTCCAAAAGAGGCTACCATCTTCCCATATCAGATTTTTCTCCTTTCATTTCATGAGATGTTGAAATTCAACTCCTTGGAGACCTCCAAGAAAAAATCTCTCATCAATGATTATCTTGAACCGATAAGGATCCAAGTGGCTTGAAGGCAAAGCCTCCTCGCTGCTACTTCTTGGCAGTGCTATAACCCTCCTCCAGGGTGTTCTAGCTATCTCATTTTTCTCCTGCATGAATTTTTTCAGAGAAACGTTCACTCCATCCTCCAATAATTCACACTCCAACCTCAAGGGTTGTGTGTAACTCATTAGTGATACATGAGGTTGATGGTTCAAAACTCCCTTGAACCCTTCAAGCTTGCACAACGCAGTGAAATCCTACTACTCTATCTCAGCAATACCATTTGATCCTGGTCCATATGCAAGAAAATTTCCAAATTTTTTTGAAATGTTAAGATATGGAAATTTTCATATACCTTTGTGAGCCTTTGGAACATATCCTATGGCTGCAAGAGTTCCTCTCTCCAAAGTGTTGGCTGATCCAACTACTGGTGTAGAAGGATGCTCTCTCAAGGCTATGGCAGTGCTGGCACTTGCCTCCTCCCATGGTGGTGTGGGTCTACTCTCCTCTTCTCTTCCCCCATAAAAGGTTCTGATTAGCTCTTGAGTAAAATCCGAGTGACTGCACCACCAAGCATTGGATTCCCCTTCCAGGTGTAGCGCTGCAACTTCTGATGCCTCCCTCTCTTCCACTGGATGTAGGAAGAATGCCTCAAGCTTCCTTGCCCAAGCTCTTGCTATAGTTGACCCATAAAATTTAGAAAATAGGAATATATTTCCTCTAATCTCATATTTGTTGCAAGGTCTTCTCTCTTCTCTCAGTTGAATAAACTAAGGAAAATCTAGGGTCTCTTTGAAAGCCCTAGGTTGGCACTTGTATTCTGCCAAATATCCACTCAGGATTTTAGGCTCTAAATGGTCTCCTTTCTATCCACTTCCTATATGAGAATAGGAAGATCATGCATCTTCCTCTGCTTCTTGAAACCTTCTAGAGGTCTCACTGCAAACATTTCCTCCTTGAAACCCTCTTGGAGTTTCAGTGCATTTCTCTTCTTCTTTCTTCTTGGATCTAAAAATGGATGAGAGTAAGCTCATCCTCTCCATATTTTTGTTCTCCTATCCTTATTATCTTCTGTTTGGATCTGAAATCCACAGGCTGAGCCAAGATGGCAGCTTCGATACCACTATAATGTTCCAAAATTGGAATAGCTACACTATTGGGAATAATCTGATTTATTACCAATGTGGAGCTTCAAAAAACCATGAGAATGGAAATGTAGAGTATCTCATTATATGTCCAATAACATCATACCAGTAGATGAAATAACCTCAACAAGAGATTGGCCTATATTCTCCTTACCGGTTGGGGAAATGCAGCAATACACGGCATAAAATAGCTATCTTTAGAAAATAACACTATGTAAGTGAGAAATGGGACTTGGATCCCTTATAAGACATGATATAAAACTTACATACATAACTTGAGGTGAAACAAATCACTCTAGCTCATATAAACAGATCTCCCAAGTATATGTAGCTAAAATAAGCCAAAACCCCATAGACTAGCTCATGCAGCAACTACTGAAGCAAGGAATGCGTTATTATAGTGAGGGTTTATATAGTAAATGGAGAAGGAAGGTTGATATAGATTTTATATTAACCATACAGAAAATAAATGGAGATTTAACCTCTTATACAGTAGAAATAAGACACCCGGCAAAGGATTCTGGAAAAATGCATGTACAAAGCAACCCTGCAAAAAATAATGTAGTTTACTGCAACATTGTATTAAAAATGACTGAATATGGCATATAAATGCTGAATAATATAGAAATATGGCCAAAGGCCTTCTTATTAGATCTCCCAGAGGGAAATGAGCACCTCCCCCTCAAAGACTAGCATAAATCAAAGGGTGCAACTGTGTTGCTACTGCCCCTACATAAAGGATGTAGTTTTATGAAGGAGACTGTGTTATGGTTGAGTATGGATGAATGGTCCCAATAAAAATACTGAAATGAAGCTCAAATCACTCCCCTTTGATCCCTTAAGCAAGCTTATCTACAGAGAGGATGGAATTCCTGCACAGTAATTCATTGCACTAATCAGTGCAGCAACTCCGGCTAAACAGCTGAAGCATGCAAGTGGTCTCAAGACCAAAAAAGCTGAATTCATGAATGAATTCCCTTTGATGCTATGCCTTCCTTTCATCTTTGGTGAGCCTCCTCACCCCGGACCCCACACAATGTTGAGGTGACTTCCTCTTTCAAAACTGTGCTGCCCTAGCTAGCTTCCCTCCTCCTTGTGACAACGTTGTTGACTTGGTCAAATATAACCAATCCACCTGCAATGCCTCTGTTCACACCAAGGGATGTGCAATCCGGTTCTCATATGTGTGTCTAGGTTGATACTTGTTCACATTGAGCTAGTTTCTTTGAGTGATTTCTTCCTCCTCAAGAATGCATGTTGACTTAGTCAAAATTGACTATGTCCTCATCTAATTTTCCCTTGTTCACACTTGGAAGTGTAAAACCAGCTCCTAAGGTGATCTCCTTCCTTACTAAGGTGAAATTTATTCATAATTTTATTGTTCATGTGCTTTCTTACCCATTTATTCCTCTCCTAGGTGAAAGTAGCAAAATCTAATATTCCAAATTGCTGTGTGCCAATTTTGGAATATTACAAATGCTTCCACCTCTTCATCCTTTCTTGAGAGTGCATCTGCAATAGCATATATCTTCCCTTTTTTGTATATGATTTCAAAGTCATAATCCAACACCTTTGTGACCCATTTTTGCTACTCTTCTGAAGATAGCCTTTGCTCCAAAAAGTGTTTAAGACTATCATTATCATTTTCTACCTTGAAGTGTCTTCCCATTAGGTAAGGTCTCTATTTCTTTAGTGCATGTATTATTGCCAACATTTCCTTCTCATAAATAGCCTTTTGTAAATACTTTCCTTTGATTGGACGACTTTCAAAAGCAATGGGTCTTCCTTCTTGCATGTTAGGTCCATATATTACTAGTATAGTCCCTTATTGTTGTTAGTGTAACCCCCTTATTTTTATTATTGTACCCCTGTAACCCCCATATTGTTATTATTGTGCCCTTAAATTATTATTGTTAGGTCGGCTAGGATTACATTGTGGCCCCACTAGGATTACATTATGGCTCCATGGACTCCTATATATAAAAATGAGGTTTTGTAATTTGTATCATCCAAGAATTGTTCATTCATGTAATGTATTGGAGGTTGCCCCCTCGAAGTTGATTATTTATAAGGCATTTATATCTCTTTTCTTCTATTTTTGGAGTTGGTTTCCCAACATTTGGTATCAGAGCTTTGGACTATAGGGTTTCACTGCTCCAAACAGGTCATCGTGGAATTTTCGCTATAACTTTTTTCTATGAAGGTTCAAAAGCTGAAATGTTTTGAGTGAAAATTAAAAATCCAGAGGAACATCGTCACAAAATTTCAGAGCTTGTTTCGCAATATTTTCGGAGATATGATCTGTGGAAGTTGGGGCTTTTTGTGGACTCCTGAATTTCATGTAAAAATTCATCGCGGAATTTTCGATATAACATTTTTTCTACAAAGGTTAAGAAGCTGAAATTTTTAGAGCGCAAAGCCCATGGCCTGAGGAACATCATCGCACAATTTCAAAGCTTGGTTCACAATATCTTCGAAGATATGATCTGTGGAAATTAGGTATTTTTTAGGCTCCCGAATTTCATCTCAAAGAGGAGATTTTGGGAAAATCTTCATAACTCTCTCTCTAAGCATCGGATTGGAATTCTATAAACATTTAATGGAATTACATGGATCGTAGCTTCCTGTCTATAAATTTCAAAGCCAAAGGAGAAAAAATTGACATGTTTCAAGTCATACAAGTTCACTCTATGGAACCAATCCATAATTAGGTCATTGTGGGAGATTGGACATAACTTTTCCTTGAAGAATCTAAATCAAGTTAGACCTATGGAATTTGAAAGAAGCTTCAAAGGACTACTAAAAGGCTGAATTTCAGATATTGAGGATCTAAAAGTATATAGATAAGTCAATTTCAATATCGAGTTCCTCAAAAGCAAGTAAAAGGTGTGTATTTTTTATCCAAGTGGATATTGGTCGCTACCCGCCTATTCCACTTGGGGCCCCACCATTGTCTCTTTTAGTTTTTTTCACAACTTACTATTTTTAGCAGTTTTTCGAGTCCTGAACTTCTAGAGCCATTTTGAAGCCCCAAATAGAGATAGTATGCCGAAGTTACGTCCCTGGGAAGTTGAAACACCAATTTACCCAAACGGGGCCCATAGTTTTGGTGCTTCATCTCCTAGGGTTAGGTTTTTGGACGTTTAGAATTCTCCATTGTTTCTCCATAGTAAATAAGCCCTCAAGCCTCATTGTAATATAGTTCAAAGGTCTGTAGTCACCACATCTCTTCTCAGAGATTCGCTACCATCACCCTAGCATATTTTATTTCTGCTGTATTTCTATGTTTATGGTTATTTATGTATTCTGTTACATTCCTGCATAAATCTGGATCAGTGGTATCAGAGAGGTCTGCTTTTTCTCGATCCTTCTTTGCATGTCCCAAACGTGGTCAGGGTATAAGGAGTTAGGGCTCAATCTGGTGGAACCTTTGCAAGATTAGTCGCAAACCCCGATGGACGCCCATGGGGGACGAAAAGAAATATGAGGAAGTAGGAGATCCTATCAAAATATTGCTCAAGGACGCCCTCGAAAAACAAAGGAACACGATGATGGATAACTTTTCTTAGATCCTTCAACGACTGCCCACCGGCGGCACATCTGCATCCAACAGCCACTCTGGAGGTGTGACTCCCTTTAAAGTACAAGTAAACTTTGACATTCCCATATTTGAGGGTCAAATAGATGCAGATGTCGTAGATAGATGGTTGAATCTGTTAGAAGGATATTTCTCGGTTCAAGATTTTTCCGACCGGGAGAAGATTATTTTTGCACTCCTCAAAGCTAACCCCCCATGTCAAGGACTAGTGGGAAACCTACTGTGAGAAAACGGACGAGATAAAACCCTCTCTGTTCTTATCTGTACCCACTTGGAATTCTTTCCGAGATGCCATCAAGGAAAAATACTATCCCGTGGGGAGCTATGAGGACAAGTACATAAAATGGACCACGCTGTGGCAAAAAAGGGATCAAGATGTGCATGAGCTAACGAATCTGTTCCATACCCTGCGCACAAAGTTGGGTATCAAAGATTCAGAGAAATATTTGGTGCTAAAGTATCACGGTTGTCTGCACAGATACATTCAGGAGGAAATGGAGTTCCTCGACATCTCCTCGCTTGGTATGACATACCGGTATTCTTCCAAGATTGAGAAGAAATTAAAACAGAAGAAGTGAGACTTTGGATCTGTGAATCAAAAGCAAGGGAAAGGTGCTCCCAAACCATAGAACAAAGGACAAAGCCAAGGCATGGCAGCCCAAGACAACCTACCAAAGACACAAGCAAATAACAACACCGCAAACCCAAAGAAGGACACGGGAAAGTGGTGTGAGTTCCATAAGAGCTCCACTCACAACACAAGCGAGTGTCGGGCCAAGTAGTCACTGGTGGCTGAGATGAGGGCTTCTAAATCAGATGCATGCTCTGACTCTGAATCAGAACCTAACAAGGTGAATGACAAAGGGAAGAATATTATTGATGCAGAGCCCAACACCACTGTTGCCACTACGAAGATCCAGAAGGAGGAACCACAAGATCCAGAGGAGGCAGAGCGTCTCTTCCACTCCCAGATGTGGGTAAAGGGTTCCCCACTATGGTTCATTTTTGAAAATGGGAGCCAAAAGAACCTCATTTCAGCAGATTTCTTGAAGCGGTTGGGCTTGCTGACCATAGCACACCCACAACCATAAACCTTTGGGTGGCTTCACCAAGGACGGGATCTCCGCGTCAACCAGCAGTACCGCCTTCCCTATAGCATCAAGCCCTTCACGGATGAGGTAGTGTGTGACATTGATACTATTGATGTTTCTGATGTATTATTAGGCCAACCATACTTGTGGAAGTGACATGATTTGTATGAGTCTCGGCCTCGCGCTGTTATTGTTACTTTGGGAAATAAATTGTACAGGATACCAAAGGTACCACCGCCTCTCACTATCTCTTTGGTTACTACAAAACAATGCAGTAAGTTCATTTCCCAAACTAGGAAATTTGTTTTCTTGATGATCTGCCCCCACGGAAAGAATAATACTGTGGCCATGACCTCCAAACATGGCTCCTCTACATGACAACAATGAATGGACAAGGTTGTGGAGGAGTACGGGGACATCTTCACCTCACCCATAGGGGTGCCTCTACACTGTTAGGTCAAGCACCCCATTGACCTGACCCTAGGTGCGCCACTACCCAATGGACCGATCTATAGGTAGTCTGTTCTGAAGAATGATGAAATCAAGAGGCAAATTCAGGAGCTGTTGCAGAAAAGTCACATCTGACCAAGTTCATCTCCCTGTGGGAGCCCGATCATGTTGGTACAGAAGAAGGATGGGACTTGGAGACTCTATATTGATTATTGGGCGCTGAACAAGATCATTGTCCGGAATAGGTACCCGATCCCACGGATTGATGACCTTCTGTACCAACTCAAAGGGGAAAAATATTTCAGCAAGATCAACTAGAAGTCTGGTTATCACCGGGTACCAATCGAACCCTCTGATGGGTGGAAGACTGCCTTCAAAGCCAAGGAGGGCCTTTTCGAATGGCTCATCATGCTTTCAGATTGACAAATGCTCCCGCAACCTTCATGAGGTTGATGGATGACATCTTGCATCCATTCACCAACTCATTTGTAGTGGTATACTTGGATGACATTCTTATCTTCAGCTATACTTGGGAAGAGCACCTCCACCACATCCGAGAAGTCCTCCAAACACTGCGGCAACACAAGTTGTGTGCTAATTTGGAGAAGTTCACTTTTGGCATGACCCAAATTCAATATATGGGATACATTGTTGATGAAAGAGGGGTGCATGTGGATCTAGCCAAGATCCAAGTCATTCGGGATTGGCCAGCCCCAACCACCCTAATAGAGCTTCGCAGCTTTCTAGGTCTTGCTAATTTCTACAGCAAGTTCGTGTTGGGATTCTCTCACATCACTTGGCCCTTGAGTCAAGTGTCCAAGGGAGGAGCGAAAGTAAAATTCTATTGGTCAGAATCTCAACAGAAGGTGTTCATAGAATTGAAACACTGCCTCTATTCTGGCCCAGTGCTCACATTACCAGACTTGAAACAACCATTTGAGATCGAGACATATGCCTCTAACTATGTTATTGGGGAATTTCTTACTCAACAAGGGCATCTAGTGGCATATCACAGTGAGAAATTGTCATACACAGTTCGAAAGTATCCCACTTATGACAAAGAAATGTATTCCATTGTGTAGGCTTCTTGACAATGGAAGCATAACATTTTGGGGAAGGAGACAATCATCCACACAGACCACCAACCCCTGCAGTTCATACATACATAAGGGAAGTTGTAGAATGATCGCCATCAGAAGTGGTCCACATATCTGCAACAATTTCATTTGAACATCAAGTACAAGAAGGGTAGCACCAGTAATGTTGCAGATTTCCTCAGCCGACCACCGATCGTGGCCATAACCACCGTTCTAAACTCTTGTGGGCATGAGACTTCTGATTGACCGCTTCTCTACAAGAGTGATCTAGAATTTAGCTACACATACAAGGCACTCCTGGGGGGTATGAAAGTTCCAAATTTTCACCTCCAAGATGCACTATTATGTCACCTGGGACACCTTTGTGTTTCTTCAAGCGAGCATTCCAAGATGATATGGGAAGCACACTACAGTCGAGTCGCTGGGAATTTTGGGGTCGAGAAAACAGTGGCAGTACTATAGAAGTATTTCTATTAGCCGAACCTTCGACAGGATGTTGGGAAGTGTTGAAGCCTAGAAAATCTCTGCTTCAAACATCGGGGAAAACCACCCGGTGGGGACCTTAAGGAAGCTCCTTTTCCGTTTGGTATGGTGGCTCCGACTGGATTTAAAGGACCAGTTTCCTTGTAACTAAATGGATTGGATTGGATGGGTGGAAATGGGACTAAACTAACTGAAATAAAACTATCTAATTTAAACTAAATGCTGATCAAAATTCTAACATTAACCGGAGGTAGCTATATATGAATACAACTTGGAATTGTTCCAATTCAACAATAACCATGAAAATGTATTATTGATTAAATTGAAATATGCAGAAACAAATAAAGATAACTCTATTTAAGAAATTAAACAAAGTTATATAAACATATTGCATTCATCATTGTATACCATTTACATGTAACTATTAAAAATAACGTTTCAATTATACTCAGAAATAATATATAAAAGTAAACGTTGTGAAAACCAATATACATATAAATGATAGCAATTTTAAAACGAATATCATAAAACAAAAGAGATCAACAGTAAAAAGATAGAAATACCTTGCTCATCTTGATGACTTCAAATGCAATCTGATACTCTATCCAGTAACTATAATGCAAAACCAAATTCCAAGGTACAGAATGCAACACTTCAAAGATAATTCCGCATGAAAATCACCAGATGTGATCCTTTTCAAAAAATATATAAGAAAATGGAGTGCAGAAATGAAATCTCCAAGTCCAAAAATATTAAGATTCAGGACCCCTCTCTAAATGCATGAGAGGGGTTTAAATACGACTTAACTAACTCTAAAAATAGTTTATTACAAAAAATAAGGATTCGGTTCAATGACCTTCCTTTTCCTAGGCTAAAATACAGTGAAATTAAAACTAAATCTATCTTCTTATGAAATTGACAGTCTTTACTCTTGCAGGCATCTAGCATAGTTTTGAGAAGATGCGGTTGACCGACTTCAGAATTCAACTATCCTGAAAAGACAGATTCGGCAAGTGTAGGAGAAATCTTCTCTGTAGCATTGATGATACAATTGAGCGCACTGTGCTGACTGTATGGCTTCACCAAGTACATCCAGTATGAGTCCCAATTCAATCTTGTCAGCCCTTGGATGGATTTTGCTCTTTCTTCTTCCTTTTGCCTCCATTCTGTTTGCAGTTGATTTTCCTGTGGGAGATATCGTGGAAAAGTTTCAGGAATAAAGTTAGCTTTGTGTAAATTTTCATTTACACAATCAGTGAGAGTGTTTGCCACTGTAGTCACCTCCTCTGCTACCTTTTCTGCCCTTCTGATTTGTGCATCCCAGTTATTGAACAGTATTTCTTTATGGTTTTCATTAATGATGGGTGCACTAGCTTTTCTGCCTTCTTCTGTCTTTTTCCATGCTAGATAATCATTGATATTTTCATTAATCAAATCATAATCATTTCGTAAATCTACGACATGATTTGTGATTTTATCACTCTCTTGGCACAAAGAATTCCATTGCAATATTTTTTGACGGAAAACTTCCTCTTGTTGCGGTAGTTGATTGTTCAAAGAGATGGTTTACGAAATGAATTAGGAAGCTTAGGATCATCCTTATCATTTTTTGCATTTCTTGAAGTTGTTGTTGTAACTCTTCAAGTTTCAATTGTGCTTCCTTATTGGCCTGTACCTGTTGCAATTGCTGTTGCAGAGTTTTTACCTATTCTTCTTTTTCATCCAAAAAAAGTTGTATCTCGACTACTTTATCAATTGTTGCAGAAGCATAATCTCCTGTTATTTGAGATAACTTAGCGAGATTACGAGTAGGTTCTGTGGCAGGATCTTTCCACAAAATATCTACTTGTTCTGGTTCGGTAGCAATTGCACTTTCTATTTTTCTCTTTTTCCTTTGTCTCTTTACTACTGCTTTGTATTTTGGGCTATAAATACATCCAGAGGAGGAATGTCCTCTACATTAAGTACAATTTCAGAGGAGGGTGTAATTGGAATGTGCTCTGTTACTGCGGCTGTATTGCTTGTTCCTGCATTCAAAACTTTGGTTGTTTGGACAGGGGTCTGTACATTCTGTCCTTCTACATTAATCAATTGATTAAAGGTTTCTCATTCTTTATCTAACTACATGGTGACTGGCTGTTGCTGTACATTGGGTGAAGGAGGATTTGTTTGTTGAGAAATCAAAATTTGCTATTGAGCAAGCTCTTTAGATTGTGCAGAATCTTTAATGGATTCTTCCATTTTATCTTCCATTTCTTCGGATGTATTGGAGTGTTCAGAATCTCTGTCAGATTTTGATTTGGATTTACCTGTGCTTGAACTGCTGTTAAGACTAACACTAGGAGTTTGCTCTTTTGCAGGCTCTATGCGTAGATTATCCAAAGGAATAGGAATTAGTCTCCTTTCTCTGTACAACTTGAATTCAAAAATCCTGGAGATAGGCGCTCTCTGAAATTTGAATTCAAACCTCTTTAAATGAATTTCTTGCTGGAACATATCATCAAAGATGCGGCTCCCGCGTCAAATTCCTGCTTTGATTGCTTTGGTAAAATTCTTAACAATATCATTTTGGTCAAATAACCTTCTTGAGAATTTGAACAGCTGTAGGCATGTAATGTTGCCTATCTCATGAAATGCATGACCAATATCCAACAGTGAAAATGTTCCACATTTTATGGGAAATTGTGGCCAATTGCCCTTTTTCTTGTCTTTTAAATCTTTTGTCATACCTCCCTGGCTACAGGTCTGATAAGCAATTTCCCGGGCTACAAGTCTATCTGGAACATATAAGGGTAAAACATGGGGATAAGCATAACTTCCAAAAACCCTAATATAGGTGAACAATTCCTCCCCAAACCATCTTGCGACGGGGAGAATATCAACCTCTGTTTCTGAGGATAACCTCGGGGGCATCCTTATTATACAATGTTACTTGTACAATGGCGACACATTATTCCATGACCAAATTTGATAAAGGCGAGGATAAACTCGGACTCCCATAGTTCTTTATGGTACACATGAATGGGCAAAGGATCGTGGAGAGTCCATTTCTGACCCATCACAGGAAATTTAGAGACATAGCAGATGGCGTCCATGACATAAGCAGATAAATAAAAAGGTGGATAAACCCGCTGTGAAACATTTCGTTTAGACCGGTAATGAAAAATAGCAGTGGTGAGATTATCAGATAGGATTTTGGCCCAATCTACAATTTTTATAATTAATTGCATTTAACAAAGGAAGCCATTCGAGTAATATCATATTTATGTGAGGCTTTCCAAAAAACACAACCCATAACATGGCAACGATGAAGTAAGGAGAGGTAAGTGAACCCGTGATGTACATACCTTGTTTGTTTTTCTTCAATGGTTCACTTCTTTTGGTCCACTCCTTTGTGCATTCTGCCAAATTTGCATGTTCTTTGGCAAACTCTTCCATGAATTGTTTGTTGAAAGTCGCCTGAGGTTCTGGCAACTTGTACATTAATCTCAGATCTTCTATGGTGAATGACCCGATTAGCTCTTCAGATGGAGTTTTGAATTGTCTGTCTAAAATATCTGTGCTATCCAGCACCCATCTCACCATGTCTGTATATGGGAGAATCCTTGGCATTGCTGCTATTCTATGCAGAAATGAGCAAGCGAAGTCTCTAAGGGTTGCTTCAGACGTATTCTTTGAACCTGCTGTAGCTGCAACTTTTATCACCACAGGGTTTCTTTCTTCTAATAGATTATACATTCCTTCC